>SRSM01000112.1:0-47534 GCA_019593545.1 Apocynum venetum | reverse complement strand
TGTCTACTTACTCTTTCGAATTGAAAAAAAAAAATCGTCTCGAAGCAGGTGGATTTCGCGTTCGCGCACCGGTGGTCGATTTTACTCGCAATCATACATGACTGGCATTTTTATTATGGAATTGTCATCTAAGCGCTTGGTGTGCCAACGGCGGATTCTGACAGCTCGTTCGCAAAAAAACAGCACTCTATTGAAGAGTATTTGCAAAAATTCGCACATAAAAATCGGTTGGGGTTTCGAAATTCGAAAAAATCCGAGCCCCCGATCCACATATTCGATAATCGAGAAAAATCGAGTGTGTTATATATAAAAAAAATTTTTAGATGCCGGTGGGTGGTAAAAGGAACCGATCGCCGAGCCAACAACGGGTGCGATCATACCAGCACTAATGCACCGGATCCCATCAGAACTCCGAAGTGAAGCGTGCTGGTCGAGAGTAGTACTAGGATGGGTGACCCCCGGAAGTCTCGTGTTGCACCCCTCTCGTTTGTCTACTTACTCTTTCGAATGAAAAAAAAAAAAATCGTCTCGAAGCAGGTGGATTTCGCGTTTCGCGCACCGGTGGCGATTTACTCGCAATATACATGACTGGCATTTTTTTATGGAAGTCATCTAAGCGCTTGTGGCCAACGACGGATTCTCGTTTTGTCTACTTACTCTTTCGAATTGAAAAAAAAAAAATCGTCTCGAAGCAGGTGGATTTCGCGTTTCGCGCACGGTGGTCGATTTTACTCGCAATCATACATGACTGGCATTTTTATTATGGAATTGTCATCTAAGCGCTTGCGTGTGCCAACGGCGGATTCTGACAGCTCGTTTCGCAAAAAAAGCACTCTATTGAAGAGTATTTGCAAAATTTCGCACATAAAAAATCGGTTGGGGTTTCGAAATTCGAAAAATCCGAGCCCCCGATCCACATATTCGATAATCGAGAAAAATCGAGTGTGTTATATAAAAAAAAAAATTTGTAGATGCCGGTGGGTGGTAAAAGGAACCGATCGCCGAGCCAACAACGGGTGCGATCATACCAGCACTAATGCACCGGATCCCATCAGAACTCCGAAGTCAAGCGTGCTTGGGCGAGAGTAGTACTAGGATGGGTGACCCCCTGGGAAGTCCTCGTGTTGCACCCTCTCGTTTTGTCTACTTACTCTTTCGAATTGAAAAAAAAAAATCGTCTCGAAGCAGGTGGATTTCGCGTTTCGCGCACCGGTGGTCGATTTTACTCGCAATCATACATGACTGGCATTTTTATTATGGAATTGTCATCTAAGCGCTTGCGTGTGCCAACGGCGGATTCTGACAGCTCGTTTCGCAAAAAAAAGCACTCTATTGAAGAGTATTTGCAAAATTTCGCACATAAAAATCGGTTGGGGTTTCGAAATTCGAAAAATCCGAGCCCCGATCCACATATTCGATAATCGAGAAAAATCGAGTGTGTTATATATAAAAAAAATTGTAGATGCCGGGGGTGGGTGGTAAAAGGAACCGATCGCCGAGCCAACAACGGGTGCGATCATACCAGCACTAATGCACCGGATCCCATCAGAACTCCGAAGTGAAGCGTGCTGTGGGCGAGAGTAGTACTAGGATGGGTGACCCCCTGGGAAGTCCTCGTGTTGCACCCCTCTCGTTTTGTCTACTTACTCTTTCGAATTGAAAAAAAAAATCGTCTCGAAGCAGGTGGATTTCGCGTTTCGCGCACCGGTGGTCGATTTTACTCGCAATCATACATGACTGGCATTTTTATTTTGGAATTGTCATCTAAGCGCTTGCGTGTGCCAACGGCGGATTCTGACAGCTCGTTTCGCAAAAAAAGCACTCTATTGAAGAGTATTTGCAAAATTTCGCACAAAAATCGGTTGGGGTTTCGAAATTCGAAAAATCCGAGCCCCCGATCCACATATTCGATAATCGAGAAAAATCGAGTGTGTTATATATAAAAAAAAATTTTGTAGATGCCGGTGGGTGGTAAAAGGAACCGATCGCCGAGCCAACAACGGGTGCGATTACCAGCACTAATGCACCGGATCCCATCAGAACTCCGAAGTGAAGCGTGCTGGGCGGAGAGTAGTACTAGGATGGGTGACCCCTGGGAAGTCCTCGTGTTGCACCCCCTCGTTTTGTCTACTTACTCTTTCGAATTGAAAAAAAAAAAATCGTCTCGAAGCAGGTGGATTTCGCGTTTCGCGCACCGGTGGTCGATTTTACTCGCAATCATACATGACTGGCATTTTTATTATGGAATTGTCATCTAAGCGCTTGCGTGTGCCAACGGCGGATTCTGACAGCTCGTTTCGCAAAAAAAGCACTCTATTGAAGAGTATTTGCAAAATTTCGCACATATAAAAATCGGTTGGGGTTTCGAAATTCGAAAAATCCGAGCCCCCGATCCACATATTCGATAATCGAGAAAAATCGAGTGTGTTATATATAAAAAAAATTTTGTAGATGCCGGTGGGTGGTAAAAGGAACCGATCGCCGAGCCAACAACGGGTGCGATCATACCAGCACTAATGCACGGATCCCATCAGAACTCCGAAGTGAAGTGAAGCGTGCTTGGCGAGAGTAGTACTAGGATGGGTGACCCCCTGGGAAGTCCTCGTGTTGCACCCCTCTCGTTTTGTCTACTTACTCTTTCGAATTGAAAAAAAAAAAATCGTCTCGAAGCAGGTGGATTTCGCGTTTCGCGCACCGGTGGTCGATTTTACTCGCAATCATACATGACTGGCATTTTATTATGGAATTGTCATCTAAGCGCTTGCGTGTGCCAACGGCGGATTCTGACAGCTCGTTTCGCAAAAAAAGCACTCTATTGAAGAGTATTTGCAAAATTTCGCACATAAAAATCGGTTGGGGTTTCGAAATTCGAAAAATCCGAGCCCCCGATCCACATATTCGATAATCGAGAAAAATCGAGTGTGTTATATAAAAAAAATTTTGTAGATGCCGGTGGGGGTGTAAAGGAACCGATCGCCGAGCCAACAACGGGTGCGATCATACCAGCACTAATGCACCGGATCCCATCAGAACTCCGAAGTGAAGCGTGCTTGGGCGAGAGTAGTACTAGGATGGGTGACCCCCTGGGAAGTCCTCGTGTTGCACCCCCTCGTTTTGTCTACTTACTCTTCGAATTGAAAAAAAAAAATCGTCTCGAAGCAGGTGGATTTCGCGTTTCGCGCACCGGTGGTCGATTTTACTCGCAATCATACATGACTGGCATTTTTATTATGGAATTGTCATCTAAGCGCTTGCGTGTGCCAACGGCGGATTCTGACAGCTCGTTTCGCAAAAAAAAGCACTCTATTGAAGAGTATTTGCAAAATTTCGCACATAAAAATCGGTTGGGGTTTCGAAATTCGAAAAATCCGAGCCCCCGATCCACATATTCGATAATCGAGAAAATCGAGTGTGTTATATATAAAAAAAAATTTGTAGATGCCGGTGGGTGGTAAAAGGAACCGATCGCCGAGCCAACAACGGGTGCGATCATACCAGCACTAAGCACCGGATCCCATCAGAACTCCGAAGTGAAGCGTGCTTGGGCGAGAGTAGTACTAGGATGGGTGACCCCCTGGGAAGTCCTCGTGTTGCACCCCTCTCGTTTGTCTACTTACTCTTTCGAATTAAAAAAAAAAATCGTCTCGAAGCAGGTGGATTTCGCGTTTCGCGCACCGGTGTCGATTTTACTCGCAATCATACATGACTGGCATTTTTATTATGGAATTGTCATCTAAGCGCTTGCGTGTGCCAACGGCGGATTCTGACAGCTCGTTTCGCAAAAAAAGCACTCTATTGAAGAGTATTTGCAAAATTTCGCACATAAAAATCGGTTGGGGTTTCGAAATTCGAAAATCCGAGCCCCCGATCCACATATCGATAATCGAGAAAAATCGAGTGTGTTATATATAAAAAAAATTTTGTAGATGCCGGTGGGTGGTAAAAGGAACCGATCGCCGAGCCAACAACGGGTGCGATCATACCAGCACTAATGCACCGGATCCCATCAGAACTCCGAAGTGAAGCGTGCTTGGGCGAGAGTAGTACTAGGATGGGTGACCCCCTGGGAAGTCCTCGTGTTGCACCCCTCTCGTTTTGTCTACTTACTCTTTCGAATTGAAAAAAAAAAATCGTCTCGAAGCAGGTGGATTTCGCGTTTCGCGCACCGGTGGTCGATTTTACTCGCAATCATACATGACTGGCATTTTTATTATGGAATTGTCATCTAAGCGCTTGCGTGTGCCAACGGCGGATTCTGACAGCTCGTTTCGCAAAAAAAGCACTCTATTGAAGAGTATTTGCAAAATTTCGCACATAAAAATCGGTGGGGTTTCGAAATTCGAAAAATCCGAGCCCCCGATCCACATATTCGATAATCGAGAAAAATCGAGTGTGTGTGTTATATAAAAAAAAATTTTGTAGATGCCGGTGGGTGGTAAAAGGAACCGATCGCCGAGCCAACAACGGGTGCGATCATACCAGCACTAATGCACCGGATCCCATCAGAACTCCGAAGTGAAGCGTGCTTGGGCGAGAGTAGTACTAGGATGGGTGACCCCCTGGGAAGTCCTCGTGTTGCACCCCTCTCGTTTTGTCTACTTACTCTTTCGAATTGAAAAAAAAAAAATCGTCTCGAAGCAGGTGGATTTCGCGTTTCGCGCACCGGTGGTCGATTTACTCGCAATCATACATGACTGGCATTTTTATTATGGAATTGTCATCTAAGCGCTTGCGTGTGCCAACGGCGGATTCTGACAGCTCGTTTCGCAAAAAAAGCACTCTATTGAAGAGTATTTGCAAAATTTCGCACATAAAAATCGGTTGGGGTTTCGAAATTCGAAAAATCCGAGCCCCCGATCCACATATTCGATAATCGAGAAAAATCGAGTGTGTTATATATAAAAAAAAATTTTGTAGATGCCGGTGGGTGGTAAAAAGGAACCGATCGCCGAGCCAACAACGGGTGCGATCATACCAGCACTAATGCACCGGATCCCATCAGAACTCCGAAGTGAAGCGTGCTTGGGCGAGAGTAGTACTAGGATGGGTGACCCCCTGGGAAGTCCTCGTGTTGCACCCCTCTCGTTTTGTCTACTTACTTTCGAATTGAAAAAAAAAAATCGTCTCGAAGCAGGTGGATTCGCGTTTCGCGCACCGGTGGTCGATTTTACTCGCAATCATACATGACTGGCATTTTTATTATGGAATTGTCATCTAAGCGCTTGCGTGTGCCAACGGCGGATTCTGACAGCTCGTTTCGCAAAAAAAAGCACTATTGAAGAGTATTTGCAAAATTCGCACATAAAAATCGGTTGGGGTTTCGAAATTCGAAAAATCCGAGCCCCCGATCCACATATTCGATAATCGAGAAAAATCGAGTGTGTTATATAAAAAAAAATTTTGTAGATGCCGGTGGGTGGTAAAAGGAACCGATCGCCGAAGCCAACAACGGGTGCGATCATACCAGCACTAATGCACCGGATCCCATCAGAACTCCGAAGTGAAGCGTGCTTGGGCGGGAGAGTAGTACTAGGATGGGTGACCCCCTGGGAAGTCCTCGTGTTGCACCCCTCTCGTTTTGTTCTACTTACTCTTTCGAATTAAAAAAAAAAAAACGTCTCGAAGCAGGTGGATTTCGCGTTTCGCGCACGGTGGTCGATTTACTCGCAATCATACATGACTGGCATTTTATTATGGAATTGTCATCTAAGCGCTTGGTGTGCCAACGGCGGATTCTGACAGCTCGTTTCGCAAAAAAAGCACTCTATTGAAGAGTATTGCAAAATTTCGCACATAAAAATCGGTTGGGGTTTCGAAATTCGAAAAATCCGAGCCCCCGATCCACATATTCGATAATCGAGAAAAAATCGAGTGTGTTATATATAAAAAAAAATTTTGTAGATGCCGGTGGGTGGTAAAAGGAACCGATCGCCGAGCCAACAACGGGTGCGATCATACCAGCACTAATGCACCGGATCCCATCAGAACTCCGAAGTGAAGCGTGCTTGGGCGAGAGTAGTACTAGGATGGGTGACCCCTGGGAAGTCCTCGTGTTGCACCCTCTCGTTTTGTCTACTTACTCTTCGAATTGAAAAAAAAAAAATCGTCTCGAAGCAGGTGGATTTCGCGTTTCGCGCACCGGTGGTCGATTTTACTCGCATCATACATGACTGGCATTTTTATTATGGAATTGTCATCTAAGCGCTTGCGTGTGCCAACGGCGGATTCTGACAGCTCGTTTCGCAAAAAAAGCACTCTATTGAAGAGTATTTGCAAAATTTCGCACATAAAAATCGGTTGGGGTTTCGAAATTCGAAAAATCCGAGCCCCCGATCCACATATTCGATAATCGAGAAAAATCGAGTGTGTTATATATAAAAAAAATTTTGTAGATGCCGGTGGGTGGTAAAAAGGAACCGATCGCCGAGCCAAAACGGGTGCGATCATACCAGCACTAATGCACGGATCCCATCAGAACTCCGAAGTGAAGCGTGCTTGGGCGAGAGTAGTACTAGGATGGGTGACCCCCTGGGAAGTCCTCGTGTTGCACCCCTCTCGTTGTCTACTTACTCTTTCGAATTGAAAAAAAAAAAAATCGTCTCGAAGCAGTGTGGATTTCGCGTTTCGCGCACCGGTGGTCGATTTTACTCGCATCATACATGACTGGCATTTTATTATGGAATTGTCATCTAAGCGCTTGCGTGTGCCAACGGCGGATTCTGACAGCTCGTTTTCGCAAAAAAAGCACTCTATTGAAGAGTATTTGCAAAATTTGCACATAAAATCGGTTGGGGTTTCGAAATTCGAAAAATCCGAGCCCCCGATCCACATATTCGATAATCGAGAAAAATCGAGTGTGTTATATATAAAAAAAAATTTTGTAGATGCCGGTGGGTGTTAAAAGGAAACCGATCGCCGAGCCAACAACGGGTGCGATCATACCAGCACTAATGCACCGGATCCCATCAGAACTCCGAAGTTAAGCGTGCTTGGGCGAGAGTAGTACTAGGATGGGTGACCCCCTGGGAAGTCCTCGTGTTGCCCCCTCTCGTTTTGTCTACTTACTCTTTCGAATTGAAAAAAAAAAATCGTCTCGAAGCAGGTGGATTTCGCGTTTCGCGCACCGGTGGTCGATTTTACTCGCAATCATACATGACTGGCATTTTATTTTATGAATTGTCATCTAAGCGCTTGCGTGTGCCAACGGCGGATTCTGACAGCTCGTTTCGCCAAAAAAAGCACTCTATTGAAGAGTATTTGCAAAATTTCGCACATAAAATCGGTTGGGGTTTCGAAATTCGAAAATCCGAGCCCCCGATCCACATATTCGATAATCGAGAAAAATCGAGTGTGTTATATATAAAAAAAAATTTTGTAGATGCCGGTGGGTGGTAAAAGGAACCGATCGCCGAGCCAACAACGGGTGCGATCATACCAGCACTAATGCACCGGATCCCATCAGAACTCCGAAGTTAAGCGTGCTTGGGCGAGAGTAGTACTAGGATGGGTGACCCCCTGGGAAGTCCTCGTGTTTCACCCCTCTCGTTTTGTCTACTTACTCTTTCGAATTGAAAAAAAAAAAATCGTCTCGAAGCAGGTGGATTTCGCGTTTCGCGCACCGGTGGTCGATTTTACTCTCGCAATCATACATGACTGGCATTTTTATTATGGAATTGTCATCTAAGCGCTTGCGTGTGCCAACGGCGGATTCTGACAGACAGCTCGTTTCGCAAAAAAAGCACTCTATTGAAGAGTATTTGCAAAATTTCGCACATAAAAATCGGTTGGGTTTTTCGAAATTCGAAAAATCCGAGCCCCCGATCCACATATTCGATAATCGATAAAAATCGAGTGTGTTATATATAAAAAAAAAAATTTTGTAGATGCCGGTGGGTGGTAAAGGAACCGATCGCCGAGCCAACAACGGGTGCGATCATACCAGCACTAATGCACCGGATCCCATCAGAACTCCGAAGTTAAGCGTGCTTGGGCGAGAGTAGTACTAGGATGGGTGACCCCCTGGGAAGTCCTCGTGTTGCCCCCCTCTCGTTTTGTCTACTTACTCTTTCGAATTGAAAAAAAAAAAACTCGTCGAAGCAGTGTGGATTTCGCGTTTCGCGCACCGTGGTCGATTTTACTCGCAATCATACATGACTGGCATTTTTATTATGGAATTGTCATCTAAGCGCTTGCGTGTGCCAACGGCGGATTCTGACAGCTCGTTTCGCAAAAAAAGCACTCTATTGAAGAGTATTTTGCAAATTTTCGCACATAAAAATCGGTTGGGTTTCGAAATTCGAAAAATCCGAGCCCCCGATCCACATATTCGATAATCGAGAAAATCGAGTGTGTATTATAAAAAAAATTTTTGTAGATGCCGGTGGGTGGTAAAGGAACCGATCGCCGAGCCAACAACGGGTGCGATCATACCAGCACTAATGCACCGGATCCCATCAGAACTCCGAAGTTAAGCGTGCTTGGGCGAGAGTAGTACTAGGATGGGTGACCCCCTGGGAAGTCCTCGTGTTGCCCCCTCTCGTTTTGTCTACTTACTCTTTCGAATTGAAAAAAAAAATCGTCTCGAAGCAGGTGGATTTCGCGTTTCGCGCACCGTGGTCGGTTTTACTCGCAACTCATTCTGCTCGTGACTGTGGCATTGTTTATTCGGGTGCGTCCTTTCCTACGTGCTTGCCAAGAATTCGTATCTAAAGAAGCGGCATTGCAGTGACATGTCCTCCGCTACTCCATCAATGCAGTTCTGCACGATATGCGGATTCTGAGAAATCGTTGCTCGATCGTTAAAAAAAACACGCACTACTACTCGGTTGAAGAGTATTTGCAAAATTTCGCACATAAAAATCGGTTGGGGTTTCGAAATTCGAAAAATCCGAGCCCCCGATCCACATATTCTAATCGAGAAAAATCGAGTGTGTTATATATAAAAAAAAATTTTGTAGATGCCGGTGGGTGGTAAAAGAACCGATCGCCGAGCCAACAACGGGTGCGATCATACCAGCACTAATGCACCGGATCCCATCAGAACTCCGAAGTTAAGCGTGCTTGGGCGAGAGTAGTACTAGGATGGGTGACCCCCTGGGAAGTCCTCGTGTTGCACCCCTCTCGTTTTGTCTACTTACTCTTTCTTTCGAATTGAAAAAAAAAAATCGTCTCGAAGCAGGTGGATTTCGCGTTTCGCGCACCGGTGGTCGATTTTACTCGCAATCATACATGACTGGCATTTTTATTATGGAATTGTCATCTAAGCGCTTGCGTGTGCCAACGGCGGATTCTGACAGCTCGTTTCGCAAAAAAGCACTCTATTGAAGAGTATTTGCAAAATTTCGCACATAAAAATCGGTTGGGGTTTCGAAATTCGAAAAATCCGAGCCCCCCGATCCACATATTCGATAATCGAGAAAAATCGAGTGTGTTATATATAAAAAAAATTTTGTAGATGCCGGTGGGTGGTAAAGGAACCGATCGCCGAGCCAACAACGGGTGCGATCATACCAGCACTAATGCACCGGATCCCATCAGAACTCCGAAGTTAAGCGTGCTTGGGCGAGAGTAGTACTAGGATGGGTGACCCCCTGGGAAGTCCTCGTGTTTCGCCCCTCTCGTTTTGTCTACTTACTCTTTCGAATTGAAAAAAAAAAAATCGTCTCGAAGCAGGTGGATTTCGCGTTTCGCGCACCGGTGGTCGATTTTACTCGCAATCATACATGACTGGCATTTTTATTATGGAATTGTCATCTAAGCGCTTGCGTGTGCCAACGGCGGATTCTGACAGCTCGTTTCGCAAAAAAAGCACTCTATTGAAGAGTATTTGCAAAATTTCGCACAAAAAATCGGTTGGGGTTTCGAAATTCGAAAAATCCGAGCCCCCGATCCACATATTCGATAATCGAGAAAAATCGAGTGTGTTATATATAAAAAAAATTTTGTAGATGCCGGTGGGTGGTAAAAGGAACCGATCGCCGAGCCAACAACGGGCGATCATACCAGCCTAATGCACCGGATCCCATCAGAACTCCGAAGTTAAGCGTGCTTGGGCGCGAGTAGTACTAGGATGGGTGACCCCCTGGGAAGTCCTCGTGTTGCACCCCTCTCGTTTTGTCTACTTACTCTTTCGAATTGAAAAAGAAAAATCGTCTCGAAGCAGGTGGATTTCGCGTTTCGCGCACCGGTGGTCGATTTTACTCGCAATCATACATGACTGGCATTTTTATTATGGAATTGTCATCTAAGCGCTTGCGTGTGCCAACGGCGGATTCTGACAGCTCGTTTCGCAAAAAAAGCACTCTATTGAAGAGTATTTGCAAAATTTCGCACATAAAAATCGGTTGGGGTTTCGAAATTCGAAAAATCCGAGCCCCCGATCCACATATTCGATAATCGAGAAAAATCGAGTGTGTTATATATAAAAAAAAATTTTGTAGATGCCGGTGGGTGGTAAAAGGAACCGATCGCCGAGCCAACAACGGGTGCGATCATACCAGCACTAATGCACCGGATCCCATCAGAACTCCGAAGTTAAGCGTGCTTGGGCGAGAGTAGTACTAGGATGGGTGACCCCCTGGGAAGTCCTCGTGTTGCACCCCTCTCGTTTTGTCTACTTACTCTTTCGAATTGAAAAAGAAAAAATCGTCTCGAAGCAGGTGGATTTCGCGTTTCGCGCACCGGTGGTCGATTTTACTCGCAATCATACATGACTGGCATTTTTATTATGGAATTGTCATCTAAGCGCTTGCGTGTGCCAACGGCGGATTCTGACAGCTCGTTTCGCAAAAAAAGCACTCTATTGAAGAGTATTTGCAAAATTTCGCACATAAAAATCGGTTGGGGTTTCGAAATTCGAAAAATCCGAGCCCCCGATCCACATATTCGATAATCGAGAAAAATCGAGTGTGTTATATATAAAAAAAAATTTTGTAGATGCCGGTGGGTGGTAAAAGGAACCGATCGCCGAGCCAACAACGGGTGCGATCATACCAGCACTAATGCACCGGATCCCATCAGAACTCCGAAGTTAAGCGTGCTTGGGCGAGAGTAGTACTAGGATGGGTGACCCCCTGGGAAGTCCTCGTGTTGCACCCCTCTCGTTTTGTCTACTTACTCTTTCGAATTGAAAAAGAAAAATCGTCTCGAAGCAGGTGGATTTCGCGTTTCGCGCACCGGTGGTCGATTTTACTCGCAATCATACATGACTGGCATTTTATTATGGAATTGTCATCTAAGCGCTTGCGTGTGCCAACGGCGGATTCTGACAGCTCGTTTCGCAAAAAAAGCACTCTATTGAAGAGTATTTGCAAAATTTCGCACATAAAAATCGGTTGGGGTTTCGAAATTCGAAAAATCCGAGCCCCCGATCCACATATTCGATAATCGAGAAAAATCGAGTGTGTTATATATAAAAAAAAATTTTGTAGATGCCGGTGGGTGGTAAAAGGAACCGATCGCCGAGCCAACAACGGGTGCGATCATACCAGCACTAATGCACCGGATCCCATCAGAACTCCGAAGTTAAGCGTGCTTGGGCGAGAGTAGTACTAGGATGGGTGACCCCCTGGGAAGTCCTCGTGTTGCACCCCTCTCGTTTTGTCTACTTACTCTTTCGAATTGAAAAAAAAAATCGTCTCGAAGCAGGTGGATTTCGCGTTTCGCGCACCGGTGGTCGATTTTACTCGCAATCATACATGACTGGCATTTTTATTATGGAATTGTCATCTAAGCGCTTGCGTGTGCCAACGGCGGATTCTGACAGCTCGTTTCGCAAAAAAAGCACTCTATTGAAGAGTATTTGCAAAATTTCGCACATAAAAATCGGTTGGGGTTTCGAAATTCGAAAAAATCCGAGCCCCCGATCCACATATTCGATAATCGAGAAAAATCGAGTGTGTTATATATAAAAAAAAATTTTGTAGATGCCGGTGGGTGGTAAAAGGAACCGATCGCCGAGCCAACAACGGGTGCGATCATACCAGCACTAATGCACCGGATCCCATCAGAACTCCGAAGTTAAGCGTGCTTGGGCGAGAGTAGTACTAGGATGGGTGACCCCCTGGGAAGTCCTCGTGTTGCACCCCTCTCGTTTTGTCTACTTACTCTTTCGAATTGAAAAAGAAAAAATCGTCTCGAAGCAGGTGGATTTCGCGTTTCGCGCACCGGTGGTCGATTTTACTCGCAATCATACATGACTGGCATTTTTATTATGGAATTGTCATCTAAGCGCTTGCGTGTGCCAACGGCGGATTCTGACAGCTCGTTTCGCAAAAAAAGCACTCTATTGAAGAGTATTTGCAAAATTTCGCACATAAAAATCGGTTGGGGTTTCGAAATTCGAAAAATCCGAGCCCCCGATCCACATATTCGATAATCGAGAAAAATCGAGTGTGTTATATATAAAAAAAAATTTTGTAGATGCCGGTGGGTGGTAAAAGGAACCGATCGCCGAGCCAACAACGGGTGCGATCATACCAGCACTAATGCACCGGATCCCATCAGAACTCCGAAGTTAAGCGTGCTTGGGCGAGAGTAGTACTAGGATGGGTGACCCCCTGGGAAGTCCTCGTGTTGCACCCCTCTCGTTTTGTCTACTTACTCTTTCGAATTGAAAAAGAAAAATCGTCTCGAAGCAGGTGGATTTCGCGTTTCGCGCACCGGTGGTCGATTTTACTCGCAATCATACATGACTGGCATTTTTATTATGGAATTGTCATCTAAGCGCTTGCGTGTGCCAACGGCGGATTCTGACAGCTCGTTTCGCAAAAAAAGCACTCTATTGAAGAGTATTTGCAAAATTTCGCACATAAAAATCGGTTGGGGTTTCGAAATTCGAAAAATCCGAGCCCCCGATCCACATATTCGATAATCGAGAAAAATCGAGTGTGTTATATATAAAAAAAAATTTTGTAGATGCCGGTGGGTGGTAAAAGGAACCGATCGCCGAGCCAACAACGGGTGCGATCATACCAGCACTAATGCACCGGATCCCATCAGAACTCCGAAGTTAAGCGTGCTTGGGCGAGAGTAGTACTAGGATGGGTGACCCCCTGGGAAGTCCTCGTGTTGCACCCCTCTCGTTTTGTCTACTTACTCTTTCGAATTGAAAAAGAAAAATCGTCTCGAAGCAGGTGGATTTCGCGTTTCGCGCACCGGTGGTCGATTTTACTCGCAATCATACATGACTGGCATTTTTATTATGGAATTGTCATCTAAGCGCTTGCGTGTGCCAACGGCGGATTCTGACAGCTCGTTTCGCAAAAAAAGCACTCTATTGAAGAGTATTTGCAAAATTTCGCACATAAAAATCGGTTGGGGTTTCGAAATTCGAAAAATCCGAGCCCCCGATCCACATATTCGATAATCGAGAAAAATCGAGTGTGTTATATATAAAAAAAAATTTTGTAGATGCCGGTGGGTGGTAAAAGGAACCGATCGCCGAGCCAACAACGGGTGCGATCATACCAGCACTAATGCACCGGATCCCATCAGAACTCCGAAGTTAAGCGTGCTTGGGCGAGAGTAGTACTAGGATGGGTGACCCCCTGGGAAGTCCTCGTGTTGCACCCCTCTCGTTTTGTCTACTTACTCTTTCGAATTGAAAAAGAAAAATCGTCTCGAAGCAGGTGGATTTCGCGTTTCGCGCACCGGTGGTCGATTTTACTCGCAATCATACATGACTGGCATTTTTATTATGGAATTGTCATCTAAGCGCTTGCGTGTGCCAACGGCGGATTCTGACAGCTCGTTTCGCAAAAAAAGCACTCTATTGAAGAGTATTTGCAAAATTTCGCACATAAAAATCGGTTGGGGTTTCGAAATTCGAAAAATCCGAGCCCCCGATCCACATATTCGATAATCGAGAAAAATCGAGTGTGTTATATATAAAAAAAAATTTTGTAGATGCCGGTGGGTGGTAAAAGGAACCGATCGCCGAGCCAACAACGGGTGCGATCATACCAGCACTAATGCACCGGATCCCATCAGAACTCCGAAGTTAAGCGTGCTTGGGCGAGAGTAGTACTAGGATGGGTGACCCCCTGGGAAGTCCTCGTGTTGCACCCCTCTCGTTTTGTCTACTTACTCTTTCGAATTGAAAAAGAAAAATCGTCTCGAAGCAGGTGGATTTCGCGTTTCGCGCACCGGTGGTCGATTTTACTCGCAATCATACATGACTGGCATTTTTATTATGGAATTGTCATCTAAGCGCTTGCGTGTGCCAACGGCGGATTCTGACAGCTCGTTTCGCAAAAAAAGCACTCTATTGAAGAGTATTTGCAAAATTTCGCACATAAAAATCGGTTGGGGTTTCGAAATTCGAAAAATCCGAGCCCCCGATCCACATATTCGATAATCGAGAAAAATCGAGTGTGTTATATATAAAAAAAAATTTTGTAGATGCCGGTGGGTGGTAAAAGGAACCGATCGCCGAGCCAACAACGGGTGCGATCATACCAGCACTAATGCACCGGATCCCATCAGAACTCCGAAGTTAAGCGTGCTTGGGCGAGAGTAGTACTAGGATGGGTGACCCCCTGGGAAGTCCTCGTGTTGCACCCCTCTCGTTTTGTCTACTTACTCTTTCGAATTGAAAAAGAAAAATCGTCTCGAAGCAGGTGGATTTCGCGTTTCGCGCACCGGTGGTCGATTTTACTCGCAATCATACATGACTGGCATTTTTATTATGGAATTGTCATCTAAGCGCTTGCGTGTGCCAACGGCGGATTCTGACAGCTCGTTTCGCAAAAAAAAGCACTCTATTGAAGAGTATTTGCAAAATTTCGCACATAAAAATCGGTTGGGGTTTCGAAATTCGAAAAATCCGAGCCCCCGATCCACATATTCGATAATCGAGAAAAATCGAGTGTGTTATATATAAAAAAAAATTTTGTAGATGCCGGTGGGTGGTAAAAGGAACCGATCGCCGAGCCAACAACGGGTGCGATCATACCAGCACTAATGCACCGGATCCCATCAGAACTCCGAAGTTAAGCGTGCTTGGGCGAGAGTAGTACTAGGATGGGTGACCCCCTGGGAAGTCCTCGTGTTGCACCCCTCTCGTTTTGTCTACTTACTCTTTCGAATTGAAAAAGAAAAATCGTCTCGAAGCAGGTGGATTTCGCGTTTCGCGCACCGGTGGTCGATTTTACTCGCAATCATACATGACTGGCATTTTTATTATGGAATTGTCATCTAAGCGCTTGCGTGTGCCAACGGCGGATTCTGACAGCTCGTTTCGCAAAAAAAGCACTCTATTGAAGAGTATTTGCAAAATTTCGCACATAAAAATCGGTTGGGGTTTCGAAATTCGAAAAATCCGAGCCCCCGATCCACATATTCGATAATCGAGAAAAATCGAGTGTGTTATATATAAAAAAAAATTTTGTAGATGCCGGTGGGTGGTAAAAGGAACCGATCGCCGAGCCAACAACGGGTGCGATCATACCAGCACTAATGCACCGGATCCCATCAGAACTCCGAAGTTAAGCGTGCTTGGGCGAGAGTAGTACTAGGATGGGTGACCCCCTGGGAAGTCCTCGTGTTGCACCCCTCTCGTTTTGTCTACTTACTCTTTCGAATTGAAAAAGAAAAATCGTCTCGAAGCAGGTGGATTTCGCGTTTCGCGCACCGGTGGTCGATTTTACTCGCAATCATACATGACTGGCATTTTTATTATGGAATTGTCATCTAAGCGCTTGCGTGTGCCAACGGCGGATTCTGACAGCTCGTTTCGCAAAAAAAGCACTCTATTGAAGAGTATTTGCAAAATTTCGCACATAAAAATCGGTTGGGGTTTCGAAATTCGAAAAATCCGAGCCCCCGATCCACATATTCGATAATCGAGAAAAATCGAGTGTGTTATATATAAAAAAAAATTTTGTAGATGCCGGTGGGTGGTAAAAGGAACCGATCGCCGAGCCAACAACGGGTGCGATCATACCAGCACTAATGCACCGGATCCCATCAGAACTCCGAAGTTAAGCGTGCTTGGGCGAGAGTAGTACTAGGATGGGTGACCCCCTGGGAAGTCCTCGTGTTGCACCCCTCTCGTTTTGTCTACTTACTCTTTCGAATTGAAAAAGAAAAATCGTCTCGAAGCAGGTGGATTTCGCGTTTCGCGCACCGGTGGTCGATTTTACTCGCAATCATACATGACTGGCATTTTTATTATGGAATTGTCATCTAAGCGCTTGCGTGTGCCAACGGCGGATTCTGACAGCTCGTTTCGCAAAAAAAGCACTCTATTGAAGAGTATTTGCAAAATTTCGCACATAAAAATCGGTTGGGGTTTCGAAATTCGAAAAATCCGAGCCCCCGATCCACATATTCGATAATCGAGAAAAATCGAGTGTGTTATATATAAAAAAAAATTTTGTAGATGCCGGTGGGTGGTAAAAGGAACCGATCGCCGAGCCAACAACGGGTGCGATCATACCAGCACTAATGCACCGGATCCCATCAGAACTCCGAAGTTAAGCGTGCTTGGGCGAGAGTAGTACTAGGATGGGTGACCCCCTGGGAAGTCCTCGTGTTGCACCCCTCTCGTTTTGTCTACTTACTCTTTCGAATTGAAAAAGAAAAATCGTCTCGAAGCAGGTGGATTTCGCGTTTCGCGCACCGGTGGTCGATTTTACTCGCAATCATACATGACTGGCATTTTTATTATGGAATTGTCATCTAAGCGCTTGCGTGTGCCAACGGCGGATTCTGACAGCTCGTTTCGCAAAAAAAGCACTCTATTGAAGAGTATTTGCAAAATTTCGCACATAAAAATCGGTTGGGGTTTCGAAATTCGAAAAATCCGAGCCCCCGATCCACATATTCGATAATCGAGAAAAATCGAGTGTGTTATATATAAAAAAAAATTTTGTAGATGCCGGTGGGTGGTAAAAGGAACCGATCGCCGAGCCAACAACGGGTGCGATCATACCAGCACTAATGCACCGGATCCCATCAGAACTCCGAAGTTAAGCGTGCTTGGGCGAGAGTAGTACTAGGATGGGTGACCCCCTGGGAAGTCCTCGTGTTGCACCCCTCTCGTTTTGTCTACTTACTCTTTCGAATTGAAAAAGAAAAATCGTCTCGAAGCAGGTGGATTTCGCGTTTCGCGCACCGGTGGTCGATTTTACTCGCAATCATACATGACTGGCATTTTTATTATGGAATTGTCATCTAAGCGCTTGCGTGTGCCAACGGCGGATTCTGACAGCTCGTTTCGCAAAAAAAGCACTCTATTGAAGAGTATTTGCAAAATTTCGCACATAAAAATCGGTTGGGGTTTCGAAATTCGAAAAATCCGAGCCCCCGATCCACATATTCGATAATCGAGAAAAATCGAGTGTGTTATATATAAAAAAAAATTTTGTAGATGCCGGTGGGTGGTAAAAGGAACCGATCGCCGAGCCAACAACGGGTGCGATCATACCAGCACTAATGCACCGGATCCCATCAGAACTCCGAAGTTAAGCGTGCTTGGGCGAGAGTAGTACTAGGATGGGTGACCCCCTGGGAAGTCCTCGTGTTGCACCCCTCTCGTTTTGTCTACTTACTCTTTCGAATTGAAAAAGAAAAATCGTCTCGAAGCAGGTGGATTTCGCGTTTCGCGCACCGGTGGTCGATTTTACTCGCAATCATACATGACTGGCATTTTTATTATGGAATTGTCATCTAAGCGCTTGCGTGTGCCAACGGCGGATTCTGACAGCTCGTTTCGCAAAAAAAGCACTCTATTGAAGAGTATTTGCAAAATTTCGCACATAAAAATCGGTTGGGGTTTCGAAATTCGAAAAATCCGAGCCCCCGATCCACATATTCGATAATCGAGAAAAATCGAGTGTGTTATATATAAAAAAAAATTTTGTAGATGCCGGTGGGTGGTAAAAGGAACCGATCGCCGAGCCAACAACGGGTGCGATCATACCAGCACTAATGCACCGGATCCCATCAGAACTCCGAAGTTAAGCGTGCTTGGGCGAGAGTAGTACTAGGATGGGTGACCCCCTGGGAAGTCCTCGTGTTGCACCCCTCTCGTTTTGTCTACTTACTCTTTCGAATTGAAAAAGAAAAATCGTCTCGAAGCAGGTGGATTTCGCGTTTCGCGCACCGGTGGTCGATTTTACTCGCAATCATACATGACTGGCATTTTTATTATGGAATTGTCATCTAAGCGCTTGCGTGTGCCAACGGCGGATTCTGACAGCTCGTTTCGCAAAAAAAGCACTCTATTGAAGAGTATTTGCAAAATTTCGCACATAAAAATCGGTTGGGGTTTCGAAATTCGAAAAATCCGAGCCCCCGATCCACATATTCGATAATCGAGAAAAATCGAGTGTGTTATATATAAAAAAAAATTTTGTAGATGCCGGTGGGTGGTAAAAGGAACCGATCGCCGAGCCAACAACGGGTGCGATCATACCAGCACTAATGCACCGGATCCCATCAGAACTCCGAAGTTAAGCGTGCTTGGGCGAGAGTAGTACTAGGATGGGTGACCCCCTGGGAAGTCCTCGTGTTGCACCCCTCTCGTTTTGTCTACTTACTCTTTCGAATTGAAAAAGAAAAATCGTCTCGAAGCAGGTGGATTTCGCGTTTCGCGCACCGGTGGTCGATTTTACTCGCAATCATACATGACTGGCATTTTTATTATGGAATTGTCATCTAAGCGCTTGCGTGTGCCAACGGCGGATTCTGACAGCTCGTTTCGCAAAAAAAGCACTCTATTGAAGAGTATTTGCAAAATTTCGCACATAAAAATCGGTTGGGGTTTCGAAATTCGAAAAATCCGAGCCCCCGATCCACATATTCGATAATCGAGAAAAATCGAGTGTGTTATATATAAAAAAAAATTTTGTAGATGCCGGTGGGTGGTAAAAGGAACCGATCGCCGAGCCAACAACGGGTGCGATCATACCAGCACTAATGCACCGGATCCCATCAGAACTCCGAAGTTAAGCGTGCTTGGGCGAGAGTAGTACTAGGATGGGTGACCCCCTGGGAAGTCCTCGTGTTGCACCCCTCTCGTTTTGTCTACTTACTCTTTCGAATTGAAAAAGAAAAATCGTCTCGAAGCAGGTGGATTTCGCGTTTCGCGCACCGGTGGTCGATTTTACTCGCAATCATACATGACTGGCATTTTTATTATGGAATTGTCATCTAAGCGCTTGCGTGTGCCAACGGCGGATTCTGACAGCTCGTTTCGCAAAAAAAGCACTCTATTGAAGAGTATTTGCAAAATTTCGCACATAAAAATCGGTTGGGGTTTCGAAATTCGAAAAATCCGAGCCCCCGATCCACATATTCGATAATCGAGAAAAATCGAGTGTGTTATATATAAAAAAAAATTTTGTAGATGCCGGTGGGTGGTAAAAGGAACCGATCGCCGAGCCAACAACGGGTGCGATCATACCAGCACTAATGCACCGGATCCCATCAGAACTCCGAAGTTAAGCGTGCTTGGGCGAGAGTAGTACTAGGATGGGTGACCCCCTGGGAAGTCCTCGTGTTGCACCCCTCTCGTTTTGTCTACTTACTCTTTCGAATTGAAAAAGAAAAATCGTCTCGAAGCAGGTGGATTTCGCGTTTCGCGCACCGGTGGTCGATTTTACTCGCAATCATACATGACTGGCATTTTTATTATGGAATTGTCATCTAAGCGCTTGCGTGTGCCAACGGCGGATTCTGACAGCTCGTTTCGCAAAAAAAGCACTCTATTGAAGAGTATTTGCAAAATTTCGCACATAAAAATCGGTTGGGGTTTCGAAATTCGAAAAATCCGAGCCCCCGATCCACATATTCGATAATCGAGAAAAATCGAGTGTGTTATATATAAAAAAAAATTTTGTAGATGCCGGTGGGTGGTAAAAGGAACCGATCGCCGAGCCAACAACGGGTGCGATCATACCAGCACTAATGCACCGGATCCCATCAGAACTCCGAAGTTAAGCGTGCTTGGGCGAGAGTAGTACTAGGATGGGTGACCCCCTGGGAAGTCCTCGTGTTGCACCCCTCTCGTTTTGTCTACTTACTCTTTCGAATTGAAAAAGAAAAATCGTCTCGAAGCAGGTGGATTTCGCGTTTCGCGCACCGGTGGTCGATTTTACTCGCAATCATACATGACTGGCATTTTTATTATGGAATTGTCATCTAAGCGCTTGCGTGTGCCAACGGCGGATTCTGACAGCTCGTTTCGCAAAAAAAGCACTCTATTGAAGAGTATTTGCAAAATTTCGCACATAAAAATCGGTTGGGGTTTCGAAATTCGAAAAATCCGAGCCCCCGATCCACATATTCGATAATCGAGAAAAATCGAGTGTGTTATATATAAAAAAAATTTTGTAGATGCCGGTGGGTGGTAAAAGGAACCGATCGCCGAGCCAACAACGGGTGCGATCATACCAGCACTAATGCACCGGATCCCATCAGAACTCCGAAGTTAAGCGTGCTTGGGCGAGAGTAGTACTAGGATGGGTGACCCCCTGGGAAGTCCTCGTGTTGCACCCCTCTCGTTTTGTCTACTTACTCTTTCGAATTGAAAAAGAAAAATCGTCTCGAAGCAGGTGGATTTCGCGTTTCGCGCACCGGTGGTCGATTTTACTCGCAATCATACATGACTGGCATTTTTATTATGGAATTGTCATCTAAGCGCTTGCGTGTGCCAACGGCGGATTCTGACAGCTCGTTTCGCAAAAAAAGCACTCTATTGAAGAGTATTTGCAAAATTTCGCACATAAAAATCGGTTGGGGTTTCGAAATTCGAAAAATCCGAGCCCCCGATCCACATATTCGATAATCGAGAAAAATCGAGTGTGTTATATATAAAAAAAATTTTGTAGATGCCGGTGGGTGGTAAAAGGAACCGATCGCCGAGCCAACAACGGGTGCGATCATACCAGCACTAATGCACCGGATCCCATCAGAACTCCGAAGTTAAGCGTGCTTGGGCGAGAGTAGTACTAGGATGGGTGACCCCCTGGGAAGTCCTCGTGTTGCACCCCTCTCGTTTTGTCTACTTACTCTTTCGAATTGAAAAAGAAAAATCGTCTCGAAGCAGGTGGATTTCGCGTTTCGCGCACCGGTGGTCGATTTTACTCGCAATCATACATGACTGGCATTTTTATTATGGAATTGTCATCTAAGCGCTTGCGTGTGCCAACGGCGGATTCTGACAGCTCGTTTCGCAAAAAAAGCACTCTATTGAAGAGTATTTGCAAAATTTCGCACATAAAAATCGGTTGGGGTTTCGAAATTCGAAAAATCCGAGCCCCCGATCCACATATTCGATAATCGAGAAAAATCGAGTGTGTTATATATAAAAAAAAATTTTGTAGATGCCGGTGGGTGGTAAAAGGAACCGATCGCCGAGCCAACAACGGGTGCGATCATACCAGCACTAATGCACCGGATCCCATCAGAACTCCGAAGTTAAGCGTGCTTGGGCGAGAGTAGTACTAGGATGGGTGACCCCCTGGGAAGTCCTCGTGTTGCACCCCTCTCGTTTTGTCTACTTACTCTTTCGAATTGAAAAAGAAAAATCGTCTCGAAGCAGGTGGATTTCGCGTTTCGCGCACCGGTGGTCGATTTTACTCGCAATCATACATGACTGGCATTTTTATTATGGAATTGTCATCTAAGCGCTTGCGTGTGCCAACGGCGGATTCTGACAGCTCGTTTCGCAAAAAAAGCACTCTATTGAAGAGTATTTGCAAAATTTCGCACATAAAAATCGGTTGGGGTTTCGAAATTCGAAAAATCCGAGCCCCCGATCCACATATTCGATAATCGAGAAAAATCGAGTGTGTTATATATAAAAAAAAATTTTGTAGATGCCGGTGGGTGGTAAAAGGAACCGATCGCCGAGCCAACAACGGGTGCGATCATACCAGCACTAATGCACCGGATCCCATCAGAACTCCGAAGTTAAGCGTGCTTGGGCGAGAGTAGTACTAGGATGGGTGACCCCCTGGGAAGTCCTCGTGTTGCACCCCTCTCGTTTTGTCTACTTACTCTTTCGAATTGAAAAAGAAAAATCGTCTCGAAGCAGGTGGATTTCGCGTTTCGCGCACCGGTGGTCGATTTTACTCGCAATCATACATGACTGGCATTTTTATTATGGAATTGTCATCTAAGCGCTTGCGTGTGCCAACGGCGGATTCTGACAGCTCGTTTCGCAAAAAAAGCACTCTATTGAAGAGTATTTGCAAAATTTCGCACATAAAAATCGGTTGGGGTTTCGAAATTCGAAAAATCCGAGCCCCCGATCCACATATTCGATAATCGAGAAAAATCGAGTGTGTTATATATAAAAAAAAATTTTGTAGATGCCGGTGGGTGGTAAAAGGAACCGATCGCCGAGCCAACAACGGGTGCGATCATACCAGCACTAATGCACCGGATCCCATCAGAACTCCGAAGTTAAGCGTGCTTGGGCGAGAGTAGTACTAGGATGGGTGACCCCCTGGGAAGTCCTCGTGTTGCACCCCTCTCGTTTTGTCTACTTACTCTTTCGAATTGAAAAAGAAAAATCGTCTCGAAGCAGGTGGATTTCGCGTTTCGCGCACCGGTGGTCGATTTTACTCGCAATCATACATGACTGGCATTTTTATTATGGAATTGTCATCTAAGCGCTTGCGTGTGCCAACGGCGGATTCTGACAGCTCGTTTCGCAAAAAAAGCACTCTATTGAAGAGTATTTGCAAAATTTCGCACATAAAAATCGGTTGGGGTTTCGAAATTCGAAAAATCCGAGCCCCCGATCCACATATTCGATAATCGAGAAAAATCGAGTGTGTTATATATAAAAAAAATTTTGTAGATGCCGGTGGGTGGTAAAAGGAACCGATCGCCGAGCCAACAACGGGTGCGATCATACCAGCACTAATGCACCGGATCCCATCAGAACTCCGAAGTTAAGCGTGCTTGGGCGAGAGTAGTACTAGGATGGGTGACCCCCTGGGAAGTCCTCGTGTTGCACCCCTCTCGTTTTGTCTACTTACTCTTTCGAATTGAAAAAGAAAAATCGTCTCGAAGCAGGTGGATTTCGCGTTTCGCGCACCGGTGGTCGATTTTACTCGCAATCATACATGACTGGCATTTTTATTATGGAATTGTCATCTAAGCGCTTGCGTGTGCCAACGGCGGATTCTGACAGCTCGTTTCGCAAAAAAAGCACTCTATTGAAGAGTATTTGCAAAATTTCGCACATAAAAATCGGTTGGGGTTTCGAAATTCGAAAAATCCGAGCCCCCGATCCACATATTCGATAATCGAGAAAAATCGAGTGTGTTATATATAAAAAAAAATTTTGTAGATGCCGGTGGGTGGTAAAAGGAACCGATCGCCGAGCCAACAACGGGTGCGATCATACCAGCACTAATGCACCGGATCCCATCAGAACTCCGAAGTTAAGCGTGCTTGGGCGAGAGTAGTACTAGGATGGGTGACCCCCTGGGAAGTCCTCGTGTTGCACCCCTCTCGTTTTGTCTACTTACTCTTTCGAATTGAAAAAGAAAAATCGTCTCGAAGCAGGTGGATTTCGCGTTTCGCGCACCGGTGGTCGATTTTACTCGCAATCATACATGACTGGCATTTTTATTATGGAATTGTCATCTAAGCGCTTGCGTGTGCCAACGGCGGATTCTGACAGCTCGTTTCGCAAAAAAAGCACTCTATTGAAGAGTATTTGCAAAATTTCGCACATAAAAATCGGTTGGGGTTTCGAAATTCGAAAAATCCGAGCCCCCGATCCACATATTCGATAATCGAGAAAAATCGAGTGTGTTATATATAAAAAAAAATTTTGTAGATGCCGGTGGGTGGTAAAAGGAACCGATCGCCGAGCCAACAACGGGTGCGATCATACCAGCACTAATGCACCGGATCCCATCAGAACTCCGAAGTTAAGCGTGCTTGGGCGAGAGTAGTACTAGGATGGGTGACCCCCTGGGAAGTCCTCGTGTTGCACCCCTCTCGTTTTGTCTACTTACTCTTTCGAATTGAAAAAGAAAAATCGTCTCGAAGCAGGTGGATTTCGCGTTTCGCGCACCGGTGGTCGATTTTACTCGCAATCATACATGACTGGCATTTTTATTATGGAATTGTCATCTAAGCGCTTGCGTGTGCCAACGGCGGATTCTGACAGCTCGTTTCGCAAAAAAAGCACTCTATTGAAGAGTATTTGCAAAATTTCGCACATAAAAATCGGTTGGGGTTTCGAAATTCGAAAAATCCGAGCCCCCGATCCACATATTCGATAATCGAGAAAAATCGAGTGTGTTATATATAAAAAAAAATTTTGTAGATGCCGGTGGGTGGTAAAAGGAACCGATCGCCGAGCCAACAACGGGTGCGATCATACCAGCACTAATGCACCGGATCCCATCAGAACTCCGAAGTTAAGCGTGCTTGGGCGAGAGTAGTACTAGGATGGGTGACCCCCTGGGAAGTCCTCGTGTTGCACCCCTCTCGTTTTGTCTACTTACTCTTTCGAATTGAAAAAGAAAAATCGTCTCGAAGCAGGTGGATTTCGCGTTTCGCGCACCGGTGGTCGATTTTACTCGCAATCATACATGACTGGCATTTTTATTATGGAATTGTCATCTAAGCGCTTGCGTGTGCCAACGGCGGATTCTGACAGCTCGTTTCGCAAAAAAAGCACTCTATTGAAGAGTATTTGCAAAATTTCGCACATAAAAATCGGTTGGGGTTTCGAAATTCGAAAAATCCGAGCCCCCGATCCACATATTCGATAATCGAGAAAAATCGAGTGTGTTATATATAAAAAAAAATTTTGTAGATGCCGGTGGGTGGTAAAAGGAACCGATCGCCGAGCCAACAACGGGTGCGATCATACCAGCACTAATGCACCGGATCCCATCAGAACTCCGAAGTTAAGCGTGCTTGGGCGAGAGTAGTACTAGGATGGGTGACCCCCTGGGAAGTCCTCGTGTTGCACCCCTCTCGTTTTGTCTACTTACTCTTTCGAATTGAAAAAGAAAAATCGTCTCGAAGCAGGTGGATTTCGCGTTTCGCGCACCGGTGGTCGATTTTACTCGCAATCATACATGACTGGCATTTTTATTATGGAATTGTCATCTAAGCGCTTGCGTGTGCCAACGGCGGATTCTGACAGCTCGTTTCGCAAAAAAAGCACTCTATTGAAGAGTATTTGCAAAATTTCGCACATAAAAATCGGTTGGGGTTTCGAAATTCGAAAAATCCGAGCCCCCGATCCACATATTCGATAATCGAGAAAAATCGAGTGTGTTATATATAAAAAAAATTTTGTAGATGCCGGTGGGTGGTAAAAGGAACCGATCGCCGAGCCAACAACGGGTGCGATCATACCAGCACTAATGCACCGGATCCCATCAGAACTCCGAAGTTAAGCGTGCTTGGGCGAGAGTAGTACTAGGATGGGTGACCCCCTGGGAAGTCCTCGTGTTGCACCCCTCTCGTTTTGTCTACTTACTCTTTCGAATTGAAAAAGAAAAATCGTCTCGAAGCAGGTGGATTTCGCGTTTCGCGCACCGGTGGTCGATTTTACTCGCAATCATACATGACTGGCATTTTTATTATGGAATTGTCATCTAAGCGCTTGCGTGTGCCAACGGCGGATTCTGACAGCTCGTTTCGCAAAAAAAGCACTCTATTGAAGAGTATTTGCAAAATTTCGCACATAAAAATCGGTTGGGGTTTCGAAATTCGAAAAATCCGAGCCCCCGATCCACATATTCGATAATCGAGAAAAATCGAGTGTGTTATATATAAAAAAAAATTTTGTAGATGCCGGTGGGTGGTAAAAGGAACCGATCGCCGAGCCAACAACGGGTGCGATCATACCAGCACTAATGCACCGGATCCCATCAGAACTCCGAAGTTAAGCGTGCTTGGGCGAGAGTAGTACTAGGATGGGTGACCCCCTGGGAAGTCCTCGTGTTGCACCCCTCTCGTTTTGTCTACTTACTCTTTCGAATTGAAAAAGAAAAATCGTCTCGAAGCAGGTGGATTTCGCGTTTCGCGCACCGGTGGTCGATTTTACTCGCAATCATACATGACTGGCATTTTTATTATGGAATTGTCATCTAAGCGCTTGCGTGTGCCAACGGCGGATTCTGACAGCTCGTTTCGCAAAAAAAGCACTCTATTGAAGAGTATTTGCAAAATTTCGCACATAAAAATCGGTTGGGGTTTCGAAATTCGAAAAATCCGAGCCCCCGATCCACATATTCGATAATCGAGAAAAATCGAGTGTGTTATATATAAAAAAAAATTTTGTAGATGCCGGTGGGTGGTAAAAGGAACCGATCGCCGAGCCAACAACGGGTGCGATCATACCAGCACTAATGCACCGGATCCCATCAGAACTCCGAAGTTAAGCGTGCTTGGGCGAGAGTAGTACTAGGATGGGTGACCCCCTGGGAAGTCCTCGTGTTGCACCCCTCTCGTTTTGTCTACTTACTCTTTCGAATTGAAAAAGAAAAATCGTCTCGAAGCAGGTGGATTTCGCGTTTCGCGCACCGGTGGTCGATTTTACTCGCAATCATACATGACTGGCATTTTTATTATGGAATTGTCATCTAAGCGCTTGCGTGTGCCAACGGCGGATTCTGACAGCTCGTTTCGCAAAAAAAGCACTCTATTGAAGAGTATTTGCAAAATTTCGCACATAAAAATCGGTTGGGGTTTCGAAATTCGAAAAATCCGAGCCCCCGATCCACATATTCGATAATCGAGAAAAATCGAGTGTGTTATATATAAAAAAAAATTTTGTAGATGCCGGTGGGTGGTAAAAGGAACCGATCGCCGAGCCAACAACGGGTGCGATCATACCAGCACTAATGCACCGGATCCCATCAGAACTCCGAAGTTAAGCGTGCTTGGGCGAGAGTAGTACTAGGATGGGTGACCCCCTGGGAAGTCCTCGTGTTGCACCCCTCTCGTTTTGTCTACTTACTCTTTCGAATTGAAAAAGAAAAATCGTCTCGAAGCAGGTGGATTTCGCGTTTCGCGCACCGGTGGTCGATTTTACTCGCAATCATACATGACTGGCATTTTTATTATGGAATTGTCATCTAAGCGCTTGCGTGTGCCAACGGCGGATTCTGACAGCTCGTTTCGCAAAAAAAGCACTCTATTGAAGAGTATTTGCAAAATTTCGCACATAAAAATCGGTTGGGGTTTCGAAATTCGAAAAATCCGAGCCCCCGATCCACATATTCGATAATCGAGAAAAATCGAGTGTGTTATATATAAAAAAAATTTTGTAGATGCCGGTGGGTGGTAAAAGGAACCGATCGCCGAGCCAACAACGGGTGCGATCATACCAGCACTAATGCACCGGATCCCATCAGAACTCCGAAGTTAAGCGTGCTTGGGCGAGAGTAGTACTAGGATGGGTGACCCCCTGGGAAGTCCTCGTGTTGCACCCCTCTCGTTTTGTCTACTTACTCTTTCGAATTGAAAAAGAAAAATCGTCTCGAAGCAGGTGGATTTCGCGTTTCGCGCACCGGTGGTCGATTTTACTCGCAATCATACATGACTGGCATTTTTATTATGGAATTGTCATCTAAGCGCTTGCGTGTGCCAACGGCGGATTCTGACAGCTCGTTTCGCAAAAAAAGCACTCTATTGAAGAGTATTTGCAAAATTTCGCACATAAAAATCGGTTGGGGTTTCGAAATTCGAAAAATCCGAGCCCCCGATCCACATATTCGATAATCGAGAAAAATCGAGTGTGTTATATATAAAAAAAAATTTTGTAGATGCCGGTGGGTGGTAAAAGGAACCGATCGCCGAGCCAACAACGGGTGCGATCATACCAGCACTAATGCACCGGATCCCATCAGAACTCCGAAGTTAAGCGTGCTTGGGCGAGAGTAGTACTAGGATGGGTGACCCCCTGGGAAGTCCTCGTGTTGCACCCCTCTCGTTTTGTCTACTTACTCTTTCGAATTGAAAAAGAAAAATCGTCTCGAAGCAGGTGGATTTCGCGTTTCGCGCACCGGTGGTCGATTTTACTCGCAATCATACATGACTGGCATTTTTATTATGGAATTGTCATCTAAGCGCTTGCGTGTGCCAACGGCGGATTCTGACAGCTCGTTTCGCAAAAAAAGCACTCTATTGAAGAGTATTTGCAAAATTTCGCACATAAAAATCGGTTGGGGTTTCGAAATTCGAAAAATCCGAGCCCCCGATCCACATATTCGATAATCGAGAAAAATCGAGTGTGTTATATATAAAAAAAAATTTTGTAGATGCCGGTGGGTGGTAAAAGGAACCGATCGCCGAGCCAACAACGGGTGCGATCATACCAGCACTAATGCACCGGATCCCATCAGAACTCCGAAGTTAAGCGTGCTTGGGCGAGAGTAGTACTAGGATGGGTGACCCCCTGGGAAGTCCTCGTGTTGCACCCCTCTCGTTTTGTCTACTTACTCTTTCGAATTGAAAAAGAAAAATCGTCTCGAAGCAGGTGGATTTCGCGTTTCGCGCACCGGTGGTCGATTTTACTCGCAATCATACATGACTGGCATTTTTATTATGGAATTGTCATCTAAGCGCTTGCGTGTGCCAACGGCGGATTCTGACAGCTCGTTTCGCAAAAAAAGCACTCTATTGAAGAGTATTTGCAAAATTTCGCACATAAAAATCGGTTGGGGTTTCGAAATTCGAAAAATCCGAGCCCCCGATCCACATATTCGATAATCGAGAAAAATCGAGTGTGTTATATATAAAAAAAAATTTTGTAGATGCCGGTGGGTGGTAAAAGGAACCGATCGCCGAGCCAACAACGGGTGCGATCATACCAGCACTAATGCACCGGATCCCATCAGAACTCCGAAGTTAAGCGTGCTTGGGCGAGAGTAGTACTAGGATGGGTGACCCCCTGGGAAGTCCTCGTGTTGCACCCCTCTCGTTTTGTCTACTTACTCTTTCGAATTGAAAAAGAAAAATCGTCTCGAAGCAGGTGGATTTCGCGTTTCGCGCACCGGTGGTCGATTTTACTCGCAATCATACATGACTGGCATTTTTATTATGGAATTGTCATCTAAGCGCTTGCGTGTGCCAACGGCGGATTCTGACAGCTCGTTTCGCAAAAAAAGCACTCTATTGAAGAGTATTTGCAAAATTTCGCACATAAAAATCGGTTGGGGTTTCGAAATTCGAAAAATCCGAGCCCCCGATCCACATATTCGATAATCGAGAAAAATCGAGTGTGTTATATATAAAAAAAAATTTTGTAGATGCCGGTGGGTGGTAAAAGGAACCGATCGCCGAGCCAACAACGGGTGCGATCATACCAGCACTAATGCACCGGATCCCATCAGAACTCCGAAGTTAAGCGTGCTTGGGCGAGAGTAGTACTAGGATGGGTGACCCCCTGGGAAGTCCTCGTGTTGCACCCCTCTCGTTTTGTCTACTTACTCTTTCGAATTGAAAAAGAAAAATCGTCTCGAAGCAGGTGGATTTCGCGTTTCGCGCACCGGTGGTCGATTTTACTCGCAATCATACATGACTGGCATTTTTATTATGGAATTGTCATCTAAGCGCTTGCGTGTGCCAACGGCGGATTCTGACAGCTCGTTTCGCAAAAAAAGCACTCTATTGAAGAGTATTTGCAAAATTTCGCACATAAAAATCGGTTGGGGTTTCGAAATTCGAAAAATCCGAGCCCCCGATCCACATATTCGATAATCGAGAAAAATCGAGTGTGTTATATATAAAAAAAAATTTTGTAGATGCCGGTGGGTGGTAAAAGGAACCGATCGCCGAGCCAACAACGGGTGCGATCATACCAGCACTAATGCACCGGATCCCATCAGAACTCCGAAGTTAAGCGTGCTTGGGCGAGAGTAGTACTAGGATGGGTGACCCCCTGGGAAGTCCTCGTGTTGCACCCCTCTCGTTTTGTCTACTTACTCTTTCGAATTGAAAAAGAAAAATCGTCTCGAAGCAGGTGGATTTCGCGTTTCGCGCACCGGTGGTCGATTTTACTCGCAATCATACATGACTGGCATTTTTATTATGGAATTGTCATCTAAGCGCTTGCGTGTGCCAACGGCGGATTCTGACAGCTCGTTTCGCAAAAAAAGCACTCTATTGAAGAGTATTTGCAAAATTTCGCACATAAAAATCGGTTGGGGTTTCGAAATTCGAAAAATCCGAGCCCCCGATCCACATATTCGATAATCGAGAAAAATCGAGTGTGTTATATATAAAAAAAAATTTTGTAGATGCCGGTGGGTGGTAAAAGGAACCGATCGCCGAGCCAACAACGGGTGCGATCATACCAGCACTAATGCACCGGATCCCATCAGAACTCCGAAGTTAAGCGTGCTTGGGCGAGAGTAGTACTAGGATGGGTGACCCCCTGGGAAGTCCTCGTGTTGCACCCCTCTCGTTTTGTCTACTTACTCTTTCGAATTGAAAAAGAAAAATCGTCTCGAAGCAGGTGGATTTCGCGTTTCGCGCACCGGTGGTCGATTTTACTCGCAATCATACATGACTGGCATTTTTATTATGGAATTGTCATCTAAGCGCTTGCGTGTGCCAACGGCGGATTCTGACAGCTCGTTTCGCAAAAAAAGCACTCTATTGAAGAGTATTTGCAAAATTTCGCACATAAAAATCGGTTGGGGTTTCGAAATTCGAAAAATCCGAGCCCCCGATCCACATATTCGATAATCGAGAAAAATCGAGTGTGTTATATATAAAAAAAAATTTTGTAGATGCCGGTGGGTGGTAAAAGGAACCGATCGCCGAGCCAACAACGGGTGCGATCATACCAGCACTAATGCACCGGATCCCATCAGAACTCCGAAGTTAAGCGTGCTTGGGCGAGAGTAGTACTAGGATGGGTGACCCCCTGGGAAGTCCTCGTGTTGCACCCCTCTCGTTTTGTCTACTTACTCTTTCGAATTGAAAAAGAAAAATCGTCTCGAAGCAGGTGGATTTCGCGTTTCGCGCACCGGTGGTCGATTTTACTCGCAATCATACATGACTGGCATTTTTATTATGGAATTGTCATCTAAGCGCTTGCGTGTGCCAACGGCGGATTCTGACAGCTCGTTTCGCAAAAAAAGCACTCTATTGAAGAGTATTTGCAAAATTTCGCACATAAAAATCGGTTGGGGTTTCGAAATTCGAAAAATCCGAGCCCCCGATCCACATATTCGATAATCGAGAAAAATCGAGTGTGTTATATATAAAAAAAAATTTTGTAGATGCCGGTGGGTGGTAAAAGGAACCGATCGCCGAGCCAACAACGGGTGCGATCATACCAGCACTAATGCACCGGATCCCATCAGAACTCCGAAGTTAAGCGTGCTTGGGCGAGAGTAGTACTAGGATGGGTGACCCCCTGGGAAGTCCTCGTGTTGCACCCCTCTCGTTTTGTCTACTTACTCTTTCGAATTGAAAAAGAAAAATCGTCTCGAAGCAGGTGGATTTCGCGTTTCGCGCACCGGTGGTCGATTTTACTCGCAATCATACATGACTGGCATTTTTATTATGGAATTGTCATCTAAGCGCTTGCGTGTGCCAACGGCGGATTCTGACAGCTCGTTTCGCAAAAAAAGCACTCTATTGAAGAGTATTTGCAAAATTTCGCACATAAAAATCGGTTGGGGTTTCGAAATTCGAAAAATCCGAGCCCCCGATCCACATATTCGATAATCGAGAAAAATCGAGTGTGTTATATATAAAAAAAATTTTGTAGATGCCGGTGGGTGGTAAAAGGAACCGATCGCCGAGCCAACAACGGGTGCGATCATACCAGCACTAATGCACCGGATCCCATCAGAACTCCGAAGTTAAGCGTGCTTGGGCGAGAGTAGTACTAGGATGGGTGACCCCCTGGGAAGTCCTCGTGTTGCACCCCTCTCGTTTTGTCTACTTACTCTTTCGAATTGAAAAAGAAAAATCGTCTCGAAGCAGGTGGATTTCGCGTTTCGCGCACCGGTGGTCGATTTTACTCGCAATCATACATGACTGGCATTTTTATTATGGAATTGTCATCTAAGCGCTTGCGTGTGCCAACGGCGGATTCTGACAGCTCGTTTCGCAAAAAAAGCACTCTATTGAAGAGTATTTGCAAAATTTCGCACATAAAAATCGGTTGGGGTTTCGAAATTCGAAAAATCCGAGCCCCCGATCCACATATTCGATAATCGAGAAAAATCGAGTGTGTTATATATAAAAAAAAATTTTGTAGATGCCGGTGGGTGGTAAAAGGAACCGATCGCCGAGCCAACAACGGGTGCGATCATACCAGCACTAATGCACCGGATCCCATCAGAACTCCGAAGTTAAGCGTGCTTGGGCGAGAGTAGTACTAGGATGGGTGACCCCCTGGGAAGTCCTCGTGTTGCACCCCTCTCGTTTTGTCTACTTACTCTTTCGAATTGAAAAAGAAAAATCGTCTCGAAGCAGGTGGATTTCGCGTTTCGCGCACCGGTGGTCGATTTTACTCGCAATCATACATGACTGGCATTTTTATTATGGAATTGTCATCTAAGCGCTTGCGTGTGCCAACGGCGGATTCTGACAGCTCGTTTCGCAAAAAAAGCACTCTATTGAAGAGTATTTGCAAAATTTCGCACATAAAAATCGGTTGGGGTTTCGAAATTCGAAAAATCCGAGCCCCCGATCCACATATTCGATAATCGAGAAAAATCGAGTGTGTTATATATAAAAAAAATTTTGTAGATGCCGGTGGGTGGTAAAAGGAACCGATCGCCGAGCCAACAACGGGTGCGATCATACCAGCACTAATGCACCGGATCCCATCAGAACTCCGAAGTTAAGCGTGCTTGGGCGAGAGTAGTACTAGGATGGGTGACCCCCTGGGAAGTCCTCGTGTTGCACCCCTCTCGTTTTGTCTACTTACTCTTTCGAATTGAAAAAGAAAAATCGTCTCGAAGCAGGTGGATTTCGCGTTTCGCGCACCGGTGGTCGATTTTACTCGCAATCATACATGACTGGCATTTTTATTATGGAATTGTCATCTAAGCGCTTGCGTGTGCCAACGGCGGATTCTGACAGCTCGTTTCGCAAAAAAAGCACTCTATTGAAGAGTATTTGCAAAATTTCGCACATAAAAATCGGTTGGGGTTTCGAAATTCGAAAAATCCGAGCCCCCGATCCACATATTCGATAATCGAGAAAAATCGAGTGTGTTATATATAAAAAAAATTTTGTAGATGCCGGTGGGTGGTAAAAGGAACCGATCGCCGAGCCAACAACGGGTGCGATCATACCAGCACTAATGCACCGGATCCCATCAGAACTCCGAAGTTAAGCGTGCTTGGGCGAGAGTAGTACTAGGATGGGTGACCCCCTGGGAAGTCCTCGTGTTGCACCCCTCTCGTTTTGTCTACTTACTCTTTCGAATTGAAAAAGAAAAATCGTCTCGAAGCAGGTGGATTTCGCGTTTCGCGCACCGGTGGTCGATTTTACTCGCAATCATACATGACTGGCATTTTTATTATGGAATTGTCATCTAAGCGCTTGCGTGTGCCAACGGCGGATTCTGACAGCTCGTTTCGCAAAAAAAGCACTCTATTGAAGAGTATTTGCAAAATTTCGCACATAAAAATCGGTTGGGGTTTCGAAATTCGAAAAATCCGAGCCCCCGATCCACATATTCGATAATCGAGAAAAATCGAGTGTGTTATATATAAAAAAAATTTTGTAGATGCCGGTGGGTGGTAAAAGGAACCGATCGCCGAGCCAACAACGGGTGCGATCATACCAGCACTAATGCACCGGATCCCATCAGAACTCCGAAGTTAAGCGTGCTTGGGCGAGAGTAGTACTAGGATGGGTGACCCCCTGGGAAGTCCTCGTGTTGCACCCCTCTCGTTTTGTCTACTTACTCTTTCGAATTGAAAAAGAAAAATCGTCTCGAAGCAGGTGGATTTCGCGTTTCGCGCACCGGTGGTCGATTTTACTCGCAATCATACATGACTGGCATTTTTATTATGGAATTGTCATCTAAGCGCTTGCGTGTGCCAACGGCGGATTCTGACAGCTCGTTTCGCAAAAAAAGCACTCTATTGAAGAGTATTTGCAAAATTTCGCACATAAAAATCGGTTGGGGTTTCGAAATTCGAAAAATCCGAGCCCCCGATCCACATATTCGATAATCGAGAAAAATCGAGTGTGTTATATATAAAAAAAATTTTGTAGATGCCGGTGGGTGGTAAAAGGAACCGATCGCCGAGCCAACAACGGGTGCGATCATACCAGCACTAATGCACCGGATCCCATCAGAACTCCGAAGTTAAGCGTGCTTGGGCGAGAGTAGTACTAGGATGGGTGACCCCCTGGGAAGTCCTCGTGTTGCACCCCTCTCGTTTTGTCTACTTACTCTTTCGAATTGAAAAAGAAAAATCGTCTCGAAGCAGGTGGATTTCGCGTTTCGCGCACCGGTGGTCGATTTTACTCGCAATCATACATGACTGGCATTTTTATTATGGAATTGTCATCTAAGCGCTTGCGTGTGCCAACGGCGGATTCTGACAGCTCGTTTCGCAAAAAAAGCACTCTATTGAAGAGTATTTGCAAAATTTCGCACATAAAAATCGGTTGGGGTTTCGAAATTCGAAAAATCCGAGCCCCCGATCCACATATTCGATAATCGAGAAAAATCGAGTGTGTTATATATAAAAAAAAATTTTGTAGATGCCGGTGGGTGGTAAAAGGAACCGATCGCCGAGCCAACAACGGGTGCGATCATACCAGCACTAATGCACCGGATCCCATCAGAACTCCGAAGTTAAGCGTGCTTGGGCGAGAGTAGTACTAGGATGGGTGACCCCCTGGGAAGTCCTCGTGTTGCACCCCTCTCGTTTTGTCTACTTACTCTTTCGAATTGAAAAAGAAAAATCGTCTCGAAGCAGGTGGATTTCGCGTTTCGCGCACCGGTGGTCGATTTTACTCGCAATCATACATGACTGGCATTTTTATTATGGAATTGTCATCTAAGCGCTTGCGTGTGCCAACGGCGGATTCTGACAGCTCGTTTCGCAAAAAAAGCACTCTATTGAAGAGTATTTGCAAAATTTCGCACATAAAAATCGGTTGGGGTTTCGAAATTCGAAAAATCCGAGCCCCCGATCCACATATTCGATAATCGAGAAAAATCGAGTGTGTTATATATAAAAAAAATTTTGTAGATGCCGGTGGGTGGTAAAAGGAACCGATCGCCGAGCCAACAACGGGTGCGATCATACCAGCACTAATGCACCGGATCCCATCAGAACTCCGAAGTTAAGCGTGCTTGGGCGAGAGTAGTACTAGGATGGGTGACCCCCTGGGAAGTCCTCGTGTTGCACCCCTCTCGTTTTGTCTACTTACTCTTTCGAATTGAAAAAGAAAAATCGTCTCGAAGCAGGTGGATTTCGCGTTTCGCGCACCGGTGGTCGATTTTACTCGCAATCATACATGACTGGCATTTTTATTATGGAATTGTCATCTAAGCGCTTGCGTGTGCCAACGGCGGATTCTGACAGCTCGTTTCGCAAAAAAAGCACTCTATTGAAGAGTATTTGCAAAATTTCGCACATAAAAATCGGTTGGGGTTTCGAAATTCGAAAAATCCGAGCCCCCGATCCACATATTCGATAATCGAGAAAAATCGAGTGTGTTATATATAAAAAAAAATTTTGTAGATGCCGGTGGGTGGTAAAAGGAACCGATCGCCGAGCCAACAACGGGTGCGATCATACCAGCACTAATGCACCGGATCCCATCAGAACTCCGAAGTTAAGCGTGCTTGGGCGAGAGTAGTACTAGGATGGGTGACCCCCTGGGAAGTCCTCGTGTTGCACCCCTCTCGTTTTGTCTACTTACTCTTTCGAATTGAAAAAGAAAAATCGTCTCGAAGCAGGTGGATTTCGCGTTTCGCGCACCGGTGGTCGATTTTACTCGCAATCATACATGACTGGCATTTTTATTATGGAATTGTCATCTAAGCGCTTGCGTGTGCCAACGGCGGATTCTGACAGCTCGTTTCGCAAAAAAAGCACTCTATTGAAGAGTATTTGCAAAATTTCGCACATAAAAATCGGTTGGGGTTTCGAAATTCGAAAAATCCGAGCCCCCGATCCACATATTCGATAATCGAGAAAAATCGAGTGTGTTATATATAAAAAAAAATTTTGTAGATGCCGGTGGGTGGTAAAAGGAACCGATCGCCGAGCCAACAACGGGTGCGATCATACCAGCACTAATGCACCGGATCCCATCAGAACTCCGAAGTTAAGCGTGCTTGGGCGAGAGTAGTACTAGGATGGGTGACCCCCTGGGAAGTCCTCGTGTTGCACCCCTCTCGTTTTGTCTACTTACTCTTTCGAATTGAAAAAGAAAAATCGTCTCGAAGCAGGTGGATTTCGCGTTTCGCGCACCGGTGGTCGATTTTACTCGCAATCATACATGACTGGCATTTTTATTATGGAATTGTCATCTAAGCGCTTGCGTGTGCCAACGGCGGATTCTGACAGCTCGTTTCGCAAAAAAAGCACTCTATTGAAGAGTATTTGCAAAATTTCGCACATAAAAATCGGTTGGGGTTTCGAAATTCGAAAAATCCGAGCCCCCGATCCACATATTCGATAATCGAGAAAAATCGAGTGTGTTATATATAAAAAAAAATTTTGTAGATGCCGGTGGGTGGTAAAAGGAACCGATCGCCGAGCCAACAACGGGTGCGATCATACCAGCACTAATGCACCGGATCCCATCAGAACTCCGAAGTTAAGCGTGCTTGGGCGAGAGTAGTACTAGGATGGGTGACCCCCTGGGAAGTCCTCGTGTTGCACCCCTCTCGTTTTGTCTACTTACTCTTTCGAATTGAAAAAGAAAAATCGTCTCGAAGCAGGTGGATTTCGCGTTTCGCGCACCGGTGGTCGATTTTACTCGCAATCATACATGACTGGCATTTTTATTATGGAATTGTCATCTAAGCGCTTGCGTGTGCCAACGGCGGATTCTGACAGCTCGTTTCGCAAAAAAAAGCACTCTATTGAAGAGTATTTGCAAAATTTCGCACATAAAAATCGGTTGGGGTTTCGAAATTCGAAAAATCCGAGCCCCCGATCCACATATTCGATAATCGAGAAAAATCGAGTGTGTTATATATAAAAAAAAATTTTGTAGATGCCGGTGGGTGGTAAAAGGAACCGATCGCCGAGCCAACAACGGGTGCGATCATACCAGCACTAATGCACCGGATCCCATCAGAACTCCGAAGTTAAGCGTGCTTGGGCGAGAGTAGTACTAGGATGGGTGACCCCCTGGGAAGTCCTCGTGTTGCACCCCTCTCGTTTTGTCTACTTACTCTTTCGAATTGAAAAAGAAAAATCGTCTCGAAGCAGGTGGATTTCGCGTTTCGCGCACCGGTGGTCGATTTTACTCGCAATCATACATGACTGGCATTTTTATTATGGAATTGTCATCTAAGCGCTTGCGTGTGCCAACGGCGGATTCTGACAGCTCGTTTCGCAAAAAAAGCACTCTATTGAAGAGTATTTGCAAAATTTCGCACATAAAAATCGGTTGGGGTTTCGAAATTCGAAAAATCCGAGCCCCCGATCCACATATTCGATAATCGAGAAAAATCGAGTGTGTTATATATAAAAAAAATTTTGTAGATGCCGGTGGGTGGTAAAAGGAACCGATCGCCGAGCCAACAACGGGTGCGATCATACCAGCACTAATGCACCGGATCCCATCAGAACTCCGAAGTTAAGCGTGCTTGGGCGAGAGTAGTACTAGGATGGGTGACCCCCTGGGAAGTCCTCGTGTTGCACCCCTCTCGTTTTGTCTACTTACTCTTTCGAATTGAAAAAGAAAAATCGTCTCGAAGCAGGTGGATTTCGCGTTTCGCGCACCGGTGGTCGATTTTACTCGCAATCATACATGACTGGCATTTTTATTATGGAATTGTCATCTAAGCGCTTGCGTGTGCCAACGGCGGATTCTGACAGCTCGTTTCGCAAAAAAAGCACTCTATTGAAGAGTATTTGCAAAATTTCGCACATAAAAATCGGTTGGGGTTTCGAAATTCGAAAAATCCGAGCCCCCGATCCACATATTCGATAATCGAGAAAAATCGAGTGTGTTATATATAAAAAAAATTTTGTAGATGCCGGTGGGTGGTAAAAGGAACCGATCGCCGAGCCAACAACGGGTGCGATCATACCAGCACTAATGCACCGGATCCCATCAGAACTCCGAAGTTAAGCGTGCTTGGGCGAGAGTAGTACTAGGATGGGTGACCCCCTGGGAAGTCCTCGTGTTGCACCCCTCTCGTTTTGTCTACTTACTCTTTCGAATTGAAAAAGAAAAATCGTCTCGAAGCAGGTGGATTTCGCGTTTCGCGCACCGGTGGTCGATTTTACTCGCAATCATACATGACTGGCATTTTTATTATGGAATTGTCATCTAAGCGCTTGCGTGTGCCAACGGCGGATTCTGACAGCTCGTTTCGCAAAAAAAGCACTCTATTGAAGAGTATTTGCAAAATTTCGCACATAAAAATCGGTTGGGGTTTCGAAATTCGAAAAATCCGAGCCCCCGATCCACATATTCGATAATCGAGAAAAATCGAGTGTGTTATATATAAAAAAAAATTTTGTAGATGCCGGTGGGTGGTAAAAGGAACCGATCGCCGAGCCAACAACGGGTGCGATCATACCAGCACTAATGCACCGGATCCCATCAGAACTCCGAAGTTAAGCGTGCTTGGGCGAGAGTAGTACTAGGATGGGTGACCCCCTGGGAAGTCCTCGTGTTGCACCCCTCTCGTTTTGTCTACTTACTCTTTCGAATTGAAAAAGAAAAATCGTCTCGAAGCAGGTGGATTTCGCGTTTCGCGCACCGGTGGTCGATTTTACTCGCAATCATACATGACTGGCATTTTTATTATGGAATTGTCATCTAAGCGCTTGCGTGTGCCAACGGCGGATTCTGACAGCTCGTTTCGCAAAAAAAGCACTCTATTGAAGAGTATTTGCAAAATTTCGCACATAAAAATCGGTTGGGGTTTCGAAATTCGAAAAATCCGAGCCCCCGATCCACATATTCGATAATCGAGAAAAATCGAGTGTGTTATATATAAAAAAAAATTTTGTAGATGCCGGTGGGTGGTAAAAGGAACCGATCGCCGAGCCAACAACGGGTGCGATCATACCAGCACTAATGCACCGGATCCCATCAGAACTCCGAAGTTAAGCGTGCTTGGGCGAGAGTAGTACTAGGATGGGTGACCCCCTGGGAAGTCCTCGTGTTGCACCCCTCTCGTTTTGTCTACTTACTCTTTCGAATTGAAAAAGAAAAATCGTCTCGAAGCAGGTGGATTTCGCGTTTCGCGCACCGGTGGTCGATTTTACTCGCAATCATACATGACTGGCATTTTTATTATGGAATTGTCATCTAAGCGCTTGCGTGTGCCAACGGCGGATTCTGACAGCTCGTTTCGCAAAAAAAGCACTCTATTGAAGAGTATTTGCAAAATTTCGCACATAAAAATCGGTTGGGGTTTCGAAATTCGAAAAATCCGAGCCCCCGATCCACATATTCGATAATCGAGAAAAATCGAGTGTGTTATATATAAAAAAAAATTTTGTAGATGCCGGTGGGTGGTAAAAGGAACCGATCGCCGAGCCAACAACGGGTGCGATCATACCAGCACTAATGCACCGGATCCCATCAGAACTCCGAAGTTAAGCGTGCTTGGGCGAGAGTAGTACTAGGATGGGTGACCCCCTGGGAAGTCCTCGTGTTGCACCCCTCTCGTTTTGTCTACTTACTCTTTCGAATTGAAAAAGAAAAATCGTCTCGAAGCAGGTGGATTTCGCGTTTCGCGCACCGGTGGTCGATTTTACTCGCAATCATACATGACTGGCATTTTTATTATGGAATTGTCATCTAAGCGCTTGCGTGTGCCAACGGCGGATTCTGACAGCTCGTTTCGCAAAAAAAGCACTCTATTGAAGAGTATTTGCAAAATTTCGCACATAAAAATCGGTTGGGGTTTCGAAATTCGAAAAATCCGAGCCCCCGATCCACATATTCGATAATCGAGAAAAATCGAGTGTGTTATATATAAAAAAAAATTTTGTAGATGCCGGTGGGTGGTAAAAGGAACCGATCGCCGAGCCAACAACGGGTGCGATCATACCAGCACTAATGCACCGGATCCCATCAGAACTCCGAAGTTAAGCGTGCTTGGGCGAGAGTAGTACTAGGATGGGTGACCCCCTGGGAAGTCCTCGTGTTGCACCCCTCTCGTTTTGTCTACTTACTCTTTCGAATTGAAAAAGAAAAATCGTCTCGAAGCAGGTGGATTTCGCGTTTCGCGCACCGGTGGTCGATTTTACTCGCAATCATACATGACTGGCATTTTTATTATGGAATTGTCATCTAAGCGCTTGCGTGTGCCAACGGCGGATTCTGACAGCTCGTTTCGCAAAAAAAGCACTCTATTGAAGAGTATTTGCAAAATTTCGCACATAAAAATCGGTTGGGGTTTCGAAATTCGAAAAATCCGAGCCCCCGATCCACATATTCGATAATCGAGAAAAATCGAGTGTGTTATATATAAAAAAAAATTTTGTAGATGCCGGTGGGTGGTAAAAGGAACCGATCGCCGAGCCAACAACGGGTGCGATCATACCAGCACTAATGCACCGGATCCCATCAGAACTCCGAAGTTAAGCGTGCTTGGGCGAGAGTAGTACTAGGATGGGTGACCCCCTGGGAAGTCCTCGTGTTGCACCCCTCTCGTTTTGTCTACTTACTCTTTCGAATTGAAAAAGAAAAATCGTCTCGAAGCAGGTGGATTTCGCGTTTCGCGCACCGGTGGTCGATTTTACTCGCAATCATACATGACTGGCATTTTTATTATGGAATTGTCATCTAAGCGCTTGCGTGTGCCAACGGCGGATTCTGACAGCTCGTTTCGCAAAAAAAGCACTCTATTGAAGAGTATTTGCAAAATTTCGCACATAAAAATCGGTTGGGGTTTCGAAATTCGAAAAATCCGAGCCCCCGATCCACATATTCGATAATCGAGAAAAATCGAGTGTGTTATATATAAAAAAAATTTTGTAGATGCCGGTGGGTGGTAAAAGGAACCGATCGCCGAGCCAACAACGGGTGCGATCATACCAGCACTAATGCACCGGATCCCATCAGAACTCCGAAGTTAAGCGTGCTTGGGCGAGAGTAGTACTAGGATGGGTGACCCCCTGGGAAGTCCTCGTGTTGCACCCCTCTCGTTTTGTCTACTTACTCTTTCGAATTGAAAAAGAAAAATCGTCTCGAAGCAGGTGGATTTCGCGTTTCGCGCACCGGTGGTCGATTTTACTCGCAATCATACATGACTGGCATTTTTATTATGGAATTGTCATCTAAGCGCTTGCGTGTGCCAACGGCGGATTCTGACAGCTCGTTTCGCAAAAAAAGCACTCTATTGAAGAGTATTTGCAAAATTTCGCACATAAAAATCGGTTGGGGTTTCGAAATTCGAAAAATCCGAGCCCCCGATCCACATATTCGATAATCGAGAAAAATCGAGTGTGTTATATATAAAAAAAAATTTTGTAGATGCCGGTGGGTGGTAAAAGGAACCGATCGCCGAGCCAACAACGGGTGCGATCATACCAGCACTAATGCACCGGATCCCATCAGAACTCCGAAGTTAAGCGTGCTTGGGCGAGAGTAGTACTAGGATGGGTGACCCCCTGGGAAGTCCTCGTGTTGCACCCCTCTCGTTTTGTCTACTTACTCTTTCGAATTGAAAAAGAAAAATCGTCTCGAAGCAGGTGGATTTCGCGTTTCGCGCACCGGTGGTCGATTTTACTCGCAATCATACATGACTGGCATTTTTATTATGGAATTGTCATCTAAGCGCTTGCGTGTGCCAACGGCGGATTCTGACAGCTCGTTTCGCAAAAAAAGCACTCTATTGAAGAGTATTTGCAAAATTTCGCACATAAAAATCGGTTGGGGTTTCGAAATTCGAAAAATCCGAGCCCCCGATCCACATATTCGATAATCGAGAAAAATCGAGTGTGTTATATATAAAAAAAATTTTGTAGATGCCGGTGGGTGGTAAAAGGAACCGATCGCCGAGCCAACAACGGGTGCGATCATACCAGCACTAATGCACCGGATCCCATCAGAACTCCGAAGTTAAGCGTGCTTGGGCGAGAGTAGTACTAGGATGGGTGACCCCCTGGGAAGTCCTCGTGTTGCACCCCTCTCGTTTTGTCTACTTACTCTTTCGAATTGAAAAAGAAAAATCGTCTCGAAGCAGGTGGATTTCGCGTTTCGCGCACCGGTGGTCGATTTTACTCGCAATCATACATGACTGGCATTTTTATTATGGAATTGTCATCTAAGCGCTTGCGTGTGCCAACGGCGGATTCTGACAGCTCGTTTCGCAAAAAAAGCACTCTATTGAAGAGTATTTGCAAAATTTCGCACATAAAAATCGGTTGGGGTTTCGAAATTCGAAAAATCCGAGCCCCCGATCCACATATTCGATAATCGAGAAAAATCGAGTGTGTTATATATAAAAAAAAATTTTGTAGATGCCGGTGGGTGGTAAAAGGAACCGATCGCCGAGCCAACAACGGGTGCGATCATACCAGCACTAATGCACCGGATCCCATCAGAACTCCGAAGTTAAGCGTGCTTGGGCGAGAGTAGTACTAGGATGGGTGACCCCCTGGGAAGTCCTCGTGTTGCACCCCTCTCGTTTTGTCTACTTACTCTTTCGAATTGAAAAAGAAAAATCGTCTCGAAGCAGGTGGATTTCGCGTTTCGCGCACCGGTGGTCGATTTTACTCGCAATCATACATGACTGGCATTTTTATTATGGAATTGTCATCTAAGCGCTTGCGTGTGCCAACGGCGGATTCTGACAGCTCGTTTCGCAAAAAAAGCACTCTATTGAAGAGTATTTGCAAAATTTCGCACATAAAAATCGGTTGGGGTTTCGAAATTCGAAAAATCCGAGCCCCCGATCCACATATTCGATAATCGAGAAAAATCGAGTGTGTTATATATAAAAAAAAATTTTGTAGATGCCGGTGGGTGGTAAAAGGAACCGATCGCCGAGCCAACAACGGGTGCGATCATACCAGCACTAATGCACCGGATCCCATCAGAACTCCGAAGTTAAGCGTGCTTGGGCGAGAGTAGTACTAGGATGGGTGACCCCCTGGGAAGTCCTCGTGTTGCACCCCTCTCGTTTTGTCTACTTACTCTTTCGAATTGAAAAAGAAAAATCGTCTCGAAGCAGGTGGATTTCGCGTTTCGCGCACCGGTGGTCGATTTTACTCGCAATCATACATGACTGGCATTTTTATTATGGAATTGTCATCTAAGCGCTTGCGTGTGCCAACGGCGGATTCTGACAGCTCGTTTCGCAAAAAAAGCACTCTATTGAAGAGTATTTGCAAAATTTCGCACATAAAAATCGGTTGGGGTTTCGAAATTCGAAAAATCCGAGCCCCCGATCCACATATTCGATAATCGAGAAAAATCGAGTGTGTTATATATAAAAAAAAATTTTGTAGATGCCGGTGGGTGGTAAAAGGAACCGATCGCCGAGCCAACAACGGGTGCGATCATACCAGCACTAATGCACCGGATCCCATCAGAACTCCGAAGTTAAGCGTGCTTGGGCGAGAGTAGTACTAGGATGGGTGACCCCCTGGGAAGTCCTCGTGTTGCACCCCTCTCGTTTTGTCTACTTACTCTTTCGAATTGAAAAAGAAAAATCGTCTCGAAGCAGGTGGATTTCGCGTTTCGCGCACCGGTGGTCGATTTTACTCGCAATCATACATGACTGGCATTTTTATTATGGAATTGTCATCTAAGCGCTTGCGTGTGCCAACGGCGGATTCTGACAGCTCGTTTCGCAAAAAAAAGCACTCTATTGAAGAGTATTTGCAAAATTTCGCACATAAAAATCGGTTGGGGTTTCGAAATTCGAAAAATCCGAGCCCCCGATCCACATATTCGATAATCGAGAAAAATCGAGTGTGTTATATATAAAAAAAAATTTTGTAGATGCCGGTGGGTGGTAAAAGGAACCGATCGCCGAGCCAACAACGGGTGCGATCATACCAGCACTAATGCACCGGATCCCATCAGAACTCCGAAGCTAAGCGTGCTTGGGCGAGAGTAGTACTAGGATGGGTGACCCCCTGGGAAGTCCTCGTGTTGCACCCCTCTCGTTTTGTCTACTTACTCTTTCGAATTGAAAAAAAAATCGTCTCGAAGCAGGTGGATTTCGCGTTTCGCGCACCGGTGGTCGATTTTACTCGCAATCATACATGACTGGCATTTTTATTATGGAATTGTCATCTAAGCGCTTGCGTGTGCCAACGGCGGATTCTGACAGCTCGTTTCGCAAAAAAAGCACTCTATTGAAGAGTATTTGCAAAATTTCGCACATAAAAATCGGTTGGGGTTTCGAAATTCGAAAAATCCGAGCCCCCGATCCACATATTCGATAATCGAGAAAAATCGAGTGTGTTATATATAAAAAAAAATTTTGTAGATGCCGGTGGGTGGTAAAAGGAACCGATCGCCGAGCCAACAACGGGTGCGATCATACCAGCACTAATGCACCGGATCCCATCAGAACTCCGAAGTTAAGCGTGCTTGGGCGAGAGTAGTACTAGGATGGGTGACCCCCTGGGAAGTCCTCGTGTTGCACCCCTCTCGTTTTGTCTACTTACTCTTTCGAATTGAAAAAGAAAAATCGTCTCGAAGCAGGTGGATTTCGCGTTTCGCGCACCGGTGGTCGATTTTACTCGCAATCATACATGACTGGCATTTTTATTATGGAATTGTCATCTAAGCGCTTGCGTGTGCCAACGGCGGATTCTGACAGCTCGTTTCGCAAAAAAAAGCACTCTATTGAAGAGTATTTGCAAAATTTCGCACATAAAAATCGGTTGGGGTTTCGAAATTCGAAAAATCCGAGCCCCCGATCCACATATTCGATAATCGAGAAAAATCGAGTGTGTTATATATAAAAAAAAATTTTGTAGATGCCGGTGGGTGGTAAAAGGAACCGATCGCCGAGCCAACAACGGGTGCGATCATACCAGCACTAATGCACCGGATCCCATCAGAACTCCGAAGTTAAGCGTGCTTGGGCTGAGAGTAGTACTAGGATGGGTGACCCCCTGGGAAGTCCTCGTGTTGCACCCCTCTCGTTTTGTCTACTTACTCTTTCGAATTGAAAAAGAAAAAATCGTCTCGAAGCAGCGGTGTGCCAACGGCGGATTCTGACAGCTCGTTTCGCAAAAAAAAAGCACTCTATTGAAGAGTATTTGCAAAATTTCGCACATAAAAATCGGTTGGGGTTTCGAAATTCGAAAAATCCGAGCCCCCGATCCACATATTCGATAATCGAGAGAAAAATCGAGTGTGTTATATAAAAAAAAAATTTTGTAGATGCCGGTGGGTGGTAAAAGGAACCGATCGCCGAGCCAACAACGGGTGCGATCATACCAGCACTAATGCACCGGATCCCATCAGAACTCCGAAGTTAAGCGTGCTTGGGCGAGAGAGAGTAGTACTAGGATGGGTGACCCTGGGAAGTCCGTGTTGCACCCCTCTCGTTTGTCTACTTACTCTTTCGAATTGAAAAAGAAAAAATCGTCTCGAAGCAGGTGGATTTCGCGTTTCGCGCACGGTGGTCGATTTTACTCGCAATCATACATGACTGGCATTTTTATTATGGAATTGTCATCTAAGCGCTTGCGTGTGCCAACGGCGGATTCTGACAGCTCGTTTCGCAAAAAAAAGCACTCTATTGAAGAGTATTTGCAAAATTTCGCACACATAAAAATCGGTTGGGGTTTCGAAATTCGAAAAATCCGAGCCCCGATCCACATATTCGATAATCGAGAAAAATCGAGTGTGTGTTATATAAAAAAAAATTTTGTAGATGCCGGTGGGTGGTAAAAGGAACCGATCGCCGAGCCAACAACGGGTGCGATCATACCAGCACTAATGCACCGGATCCCATCAGAACTCCGAAGTTAAGCGTGCTTGGGCGAGAGTAGTACTAGGATGGGTGACCCCCTGGGAAGTCCTCGTGTTGCACCCTCTTCGTTTTGTCTACTTACTCTTTCGAATTGAAAAAGAAAAATCGTCTCGAAGCAGGTGGATTTCGCGTTTCGCGCACCGGTGGTCGATTTTACTCGCAATCATACATGACTGGCATTTTTATTATGGAATTGTCATCTAAGCGCTTGCGTGTGCCAACGGCGGATTCTGACAGCTCGTTTCGCAAAAAAAAGCACTCTATTGAAGAGTATTTGCAAAATTTCGCACATAAAAATCGGTTGGGGTTTCGAAATTCGAAAAAATCCGAGCCCCCGATCCACATATTCGATAATCGAGAAAAATCGAGTGTGTTATATATAAAAAAAAATTTTGTAGATGCCGGTGGTGGTAAAAGGAACCGATCGCCGAGCCAACAACGGGTGCGATCATACCAGCACTAATGCACCGGATCCCATCAGAACTCCGAAGTTAAGCGTGCTTGGGCGAGAGTAGTACTAGGATGGGTGACCCCCTGGGAAGTCCTCGTGTTGCACCCCTCTCGTTTTGTCTACTTACTCTTTCGAATTGAAAAAGAAAAATCGAAAAATCGTATCGAAGAGGCAGGGGTGGCCAAACGGCGGATTCTGACAGCTCGTTTCGCAAAAAAAGCCTCTATTGAAGAGTATTTGCAAAATTTCGCACATAAAAATCGGTTGGGGTTTCGAAATTCGAAAAATCCGAGCCCCGATCCACATATTCGATAATCGAGAAAAATCGAGGTGTTATATATAAAAAAAATTTTGTAGATGCCGGTGGGTGGTAAAAGGAAACGATCGCCGAGCCAACAAGGGGTGCGATCATACCAGCACTAATGCACCGGATCCCATCAGAACTCCGAAGAAGTTAAGCGTGCTTGGGCGAGAGTAGTACTAGGATGGGTGACCCCTGGGAAGTCCTCGTGTTGCACCCCTCTCGTTTTGTCTACTTACTCTTTCGAATTGAAAAAGAAAAATCGTCTCGAAGCAGGTGGATTTCGCGTTCGCGCACCGGTGGTCGATTTACTCGCAATCATACATGACTGGCATTTTTATTATGGAATTGTCATCTAAGCGCTTGCGTGTGCCAACGGCGGATTCTGACAGCTCGTTTCGCAACAAAAAGCACTCTATTGAAGAGTATTTGCAAAAATTTCGCACATAAAAATCGGTTGGGGTTTCGAAATTCGAAAAATCCGAGCCCCCGATCCACATATTCGATAATCGAGAAAAATCGAGTGTGTTATATATAAAAAAAAATTTTGTAGATGCCGGTGGGTGGTGGTAAAAGGAAACGATCGCCGAGCCAACAACGGGTGCGATCATACCAGCACTAATGCACCGGATCCCATCAGAACTCCGAAGTTAAGCGTGCTTGGGCGAGAGTAGTACTAGGATGGGTGACCCCCTGGGAAG
>SRSM01000111.1:0-46141 GCA_019593545.1 Apocynum venetum | reverse complement strand
GAAAACATATTTCATACTAGATGCTTCATACGGGATAAATTGTGTAGCATGATTATTGATGGAGGTAGTTGTACTAATGTTGTTAATGCTAGTTTAGTTGATAAATTGGGATTGAAAACAACCAAACACCCTAATCCCTATAGATTGCAATGGCTGAACAATAGTGGAGATCTTAGGGTTACAAGGCAATCATTAATATCTTTCTCAATTGGACGGTATTCTTATGGGGTTTTATGTGATGTTGTTCCCACGCATGCTACTCATATATTATTGGGATGACCTTGGTTGGCAATATGATAGGCGAGTTATGCATGATGGCTTCACTAACTGATATTCTTTTTTGATGGATGGGCGACCTATTAAATTGTTGCCCATGTCACCTAAAGAGGTGTTTGAAGATCATAAAATATTTGTGAGAGTGTACAAAAGAAAAAGAAGATGCGCGAGCAAAAGGAGAGCTGTGAGAAAAGAGAGGAAAAATGAGAGAAAACAGAGGGGATGTGTCATGAGGAAGAGAATCTTGAGAGGGCACATGCAAAAGGAGAGAATAGTGTGCAAAGAGTGGCAAAACAAGAGGTTGTTACGAGTCTTGTTTGGTAGATAAACAAGGATCGTGTCACCTTCATTTTGCATGAAAATGTTAGTACACTACACATATGATGAAGGATGCGATGCTCAAAACTAAATACATTGGCTTCTCTCTTGACTGAGTTGACAAAGGATTTTCCTTGGGTGAACATCTTCTAAAAGTCTCAGTGGAGAAATCCTTGTGCCTTATCTTTTGGTGAGTATTGAAGTACTCAATCCCATCAATAGGAATCTCTAATATTTCATTCAAGTCAATGGAAGTAAAATGCATATCTATGCCTTTTACTCTTGAAGCATAAAGTAGTTCTTATAGTCCTCTCACCTTCTTTTTCTATCACTTGTTCAAGATTGACATAAAATTGATATGCGAGATCAGTGTATAAAGGCTCTTCATGATTTACTATACTATACTATACTATCCCATCCTTGCTAAGCCACATAGGTAAGAATTCTATCAAAAGGAAACTCAAATCTATCAATGGTACTTCCAGAGATTACATGACGATTCTTGAGATAATCGTTGTAATGGGCTTCACGATGCTTGCTCCTGAAGAGTTGATTAGAAGCTTGCACGGTTCTTTTCTTCTTTGAAACTTCTCGAGTCATTTTGGTTTTGCCCTTGGTAGTATTGGTTTTTGCCATTTCTAGGGTTTTGGAATTCAGAAATCAAGGATATGTAAGATGAATAGGTGAATTGAAGAAGGGATGAAGTGTATTTATGGTGGATTTGTAGAGGGTTATAGGAATTTGAAGAGATGCGACTGATAGGTGAAGAGACAAGGCCATAGGAGTATCAATCTCCTTTGAATCAGACATTCCAAACCTATTCAGTAGTTCTTTTGTGTACTTGGGCTTGGTCAATGAATGTACCTTCTTTTGCTTGCCTAATTTGTAACCCAAGGAAGAATGCCAACTCACCCATCATGCTCATTTCAAATTCATCATGCATTGTCTTAGAGAAATCTTTGCACATATTTTCATTAGTAGCTTCAAATATGATATCATTAGCATATATTTGAACAATCAAAATATCATGTGCTTTGTTTTTAATAAAAAGCGTAGTATCTACTATTTCTCTAGAAAAAACTTTTTTCAATGAGAAAATTGCTAAGTCTTTCATACCATGCTCTTGGTGTTTGCTTTAAACCATATAAAGCTTGTACACACGATTTGCATAAGATTCATGAATAAAACCAGGAGGTTGTTCAACATACACTTCCTCTTGGATGAAACCATTTAAAAAGGCACTTTTAACATCCATTTGAAATAGTTTAAAGCCTTTATAAAAGGAGGCAAATGCAGTTAGCATTCTAATGGACTCTAATCTAGCAACTGGATTAGAGCAAAGGTCCCATCATAATCAATGCCCTCTTCTTGATTATATCCTTGAGCAACAAGTCTAGCCCTTTTTCTAGTCACAATACCATGTTCATCAAGTTTGTTTCTAAAAACCCATTTTGTACTAATAATGGTGTGATTGGAAGGTCTAGGTACAAGCTCCCAAAGTTTTCTCCTTTCAAATTGATTTAATTCATCTTGCATGGCAATAATCCAAAAATCATCACTAAGAGCTTCATCAATATTCCTAGGTTCTATATGATGGAGAAACGGCTCCTGAAGGATTAGTTTTCAGCTTGGTCACAAGACGAGCACTATAAGCATCCAATCCAAGGAGGATGAGGTACAATGTGAAAACATATTTCATACTAGATGCTTCATACGGGATAAATTGTGTAGCATGATTATTGATGGAGGTAGTTGTACTAATGTTGTTAATGCTAGTTTAGTTGATAAATTGGGATTGAAAACAACCAAACACCCTAATCCCTATAGATTGCAATGGCTGAACAATAGTGGAGATCTTAGGGTTACAAGGCAATCATTAATATCTTTCTCAATTGGACGGTATTCTTATGGGGTTTTATGTGATGTTGTTCCCACGCATGCTACTCATATATTATTGGGATGACCTTGGTTGGCAATATGATAGGCGAGTTATGCATGATGGCTTCACTAACTGATATTCTTTTTTGATGGATGGGCGACCTATTAAATTGTTGCCCATGTCACCTAAAGAGGTGTTTGAAGATCATAAAATATTTGTGAGAGTGTACAAAAGAAAAAGAAGATGCGCGAGCAAAAGGAGAGCTGTGAGAAAAGAGAGGAAAAATGAGAGAAAACAGAGGGGATGTGTCATGAGGAAGAGAATCTTGAGAGGGCACATGCAAAAGGAGAGAATAGTGTGCAAAGAGTGGCAAAACAAGAGGTTGTTACGAGTCTTGTTTGGTAGATAAACAAGGATCGTGTCACCTTCATTTTGCATGAAAATGTTAGTACACTACACATATGATGAAGGATGCGATGCTCAAAACTAAATACATTGGCTTCTCTCTTGACTGAGTTGACAAAGGATTTTCCTTGGGTGAACATCTTCTAAAAGTCTCAGTGGAGAAATCCTTGTGCCTTATCTTTTGGTGAGTATTGAAGTACTCAATCCCATCAATAGGAATCTCTAATATTTCATTCAAGTCAATGGAAGTAAAATGCATATCTATGCCTTTTACTCTTGAAGCATAAAGTAGTTCTTATAGTCCTCTCACCTTCTTTTTCTATCACTTGTTCAAGATTGACATAAAATTGATATGCAAGATCAGTGTATAAAGGCTCTTCATGATTTACTATACTATACTATCCCATCCTTGCTAAGCCACATAGGTAAGAATTCTATCAAAAGGAAACTCAAATCTATCAATGGTACTTCCAGAGATTACATGACGATTCTTGAGATAATCGTTGTAATGGGCTTCACGATGCTTGCTCCTGAAGAGTTGATTAGAAGCTTGCACGGTTCTTTTCTTCTTTGAAACTTCTCGAGTCATTTTGGTTTTGCCCTTGGTAGTATTGGTTTTTGCCATTTCTAGGGTTTTGGAATTCAGAAATCAAGGATATGTAAGATGAATAGGTGAATTGAAGAAGGGATGAAGTGTATTTATGGTGGATTTGTAGAGGGTTATAGGAATTTGAAGAGATGCGACTGATAGGTGAAGAGACAAGGCCATAGGAGTATCAATCTCCTTTGAATCAGACATTCCAAACCTATTCAGTAGTTCTTTTGTGTACTTGGGCTTGGTCAATGAATGTACCTTCTTTTGCTTGCCTAATTTGTAACCCAAGGAAGAATGCCAACTCACCCATCATGCTCATTTCAAATTCATCATGCATTGTCTTAGAGAAATCTTTGCACATATTTTCATTAGTAGCTTCAAATATGATATCATTAGCATATATTTGAACAATCAAAATATCATGTGCTTTGTTTTTAATAAAAAGCGTAGTATCTACTATTTCTCTAGAAAAAACTTTTTTCAATGAGAAAATTGCTAAGTCTTTCATACCATGCTCTTGGTGTTTGCTTTAAACCATATAAAGCTTGTACACACGATTTGCATAAGATTCATGAATAAAACCAGGAGGTTGTTCAACATACACTTCCTCTTGGATGAAACCATTTAAAAAGGCACTTTTAACATCCATTTGAAATAGTTTAAAGCCTTTATAAAAGGAGGCAAATGCAGTTAGCATTCTAATGGACTCTAATCTAGCAACTGGATTAGAGCAAAGGTCCCATCATAATCAATGCCCTCTTCTTGATTATATCCTTGAGCAACAAGTCTAGCCCTTTTTCTAGTCACAATACCATGTTCATCAAGTTTGTTTCTAAAAACCCATTTTGTACTAATAATGGTGTGATTGGAAGGTCTAGGTACAAGCTCCCAAAGTTTTCTCCTTTCAAATTGATTTAATTCATCTTGCATGGCAATAATCCAAAAATCATCACTAAGAGCTTCATCAATATTCCTAGGTTCTATATGATGGAGAAACGGCTCCTGAAGGATTAGTTTTCAGCTTGGTCACAAGACGAGCACTATAAGCATCCAATCCAAGGAGGATGAGGTACAATGTGAAAACATATTTCATACTAGATGCTTCATACGGGATAAATTGTGTAGCATGATTATTGATGGAGGTAGTTGTACTAATGTTGTTAATGCTAGTTTAGTTGATAAATTGGGATTGAAAACAACCAAACACCCTAATCCCTATAGATTGCAATGGCTGAACAATAGTGGAGATCTTAGGGTTACAAGGCAATCATTAATATCTTTCTCAATTGGACGGTATTCTTATGGGGTTTTATGTGATGTTGTTCCCACGCATGCTACTCATATATTATTGGGATGACCTTGGTTGGCAATATGATAGGCGAGTTATGCATGATGGCTTCACTAACTGATATTCTTTTTTGATGGATGGGCGACCTATTAAATTGTTGCCCATGTCACCTAAAGAGGTGTTTGAAGATCATAAAATATTTGTGAGAGTGTACAAAAGAAAAAGAAGATGCGCGAGCAAAAGGAGAGCTGTGAGAAAAGAGAGGAAAAATGAGAGAAAACAGAGGGGATGTGTCATGAGGAAGAGAATCTTGAGAGGGCACATGCAAAAGGAGAGAATAGTGTGCAAAGAGTGGCAAAACAAGAGGTTGTTACGAGTCTTGTTTGGTAGATAAACAAGGATCGTGTCACCTTCATTTTGCATGAAAATGTTAGTACACTACACATATGATGAAGGATGCGATGCTCAAAACTAAATACATTGGCTTCTCTCTTGACTGAGTTGACAAAGGATTTTCCTTGGGTGAACATCTTCTAAAAGTCTCAGTGGAGAAATCCTTGTGCCTTATCTTTTGGTGAGTATTGAAGTACTCAATCCCATCAATAGGAATCTCTAATATTTCATTCAAGTCAATGGAAGTAAAATGCATATCTATGCCTTTTACTCTTGAAGCATAAAGTAGTTCTTATAGTCCTCTCACCTTCTTTTTCTATCACTTGTTCAAGATTGACATAAAATTGATATGCAAGATCAGTGTATAAAGGCTCTTCATGATTTACTATACTATACTATCCCATCCTTGCTAAGCCACATAGGTAAGAATTCTATCAAAAGGAAACTCAAATCTATCAATGGTACTTCCAGAGATTACATGACGATTCTTGAGATAATCGTTGTAATGGGCTTCACGATGCTTGCTCCTGAAGAGTTGATTAGAAGCTTGCACGGTTCTTTTCTTCTTTGAAACTTCTCGAGTCATTTTGGTTTTGCCCTTGGTAGTATTGGTTTTTGCCATTTCTAGGGTTTTGGAATTCAGAAATCAAGGATATGTAAGATGAATAGGTGAATTGAAGAAGGGATGAAGTGTATTTATGGTGGATTTGTAGAGGGTTATAGGAATTTGAAGAGATGCGACTGATAGGTGAAGAGACAAGGCCATAGGAGTATCAATCTCCTTTGAATCAGACATTCCAAACCTATTCAGTAGTTCTTTTGTGTACTTGGGCTTGGTCAATGAATGTACCTTCTTTTGCTTGCCTAATTTGTAACCCAAGGAAGAATGCCAACTCACCCATCATGCTCATTTCAAATTCATCATGCATTGTCTTAGAGAAATCTTTGCACATATTTTCATTAGTAGCTTCAAATATGATATCATTAGCATATATTTGAACAATCAAAATATCATGTGCTTTGTTTTTAATAAAAAGCGTAGTATCTACTATTTCTCTAGAAAAAACTTTTTTCAATGAGAAAATTGCTAAGTCTTTCATACCATGCTCTTGGTGTTTGCTTTAAACCATATAAAGCTTGTACACACGATTTGCATAAGATTCATGAATAAAACCAGGAGGTTGTTCAACATACACTTCCTCTTGGATGAAACCATTTAAAAAGGCACTTTTAACATCCATTTGAAATAGTTTAAAGCCTTTATAAAAGGAGGCAAATGCAGTTAGCATTCTAATGGACTCTAATCTAGCAACTGGATTAGAGCAAAGGTCCCATCATAATCAATGCCCTCTTCTTGATTATATCCTTGAGCAACAAGTCTAGCCCTTTTTCTAGTCACAATACCATGTTCATCAAGTTTGTTTCTAAAAACCCATTTTGTACTAATAATGGTGTGATTGGAAGGTCTAGGTACAAGCTCCCAAAGTTTTCTCCTTTCAAATTGATTTAATTCATCTTGCATGGCAATAATCCAAAAATCATCACTAAGAGCTTCATCAATATTCCTAGGTTCTATATGATGGAGAAACGGCTCCTGAAGGATTAGTTTTCAGCTTGGTCACAAGACGAGCACTATAAGCATCCAATCCAAGGAGGATGAGGTACAATGTGAAAACATATTTCATACTAGATGCTTCATACGGGATAAATTGTGTAGCATGATTATTGATGGAGGTAGTTGTACTAATGTTGTTAATGCTAGTTTAGTTGATAAATTGGGATTGAAAACAACCAAACACCCTAATCCCTATAGATTGCAATGGCTGAACAATAGTGGAGATCTTAGGGTTACAAGGCAATCATTAATATCTTTCTCAATTGGACGGTATTCTTATGGGGTTTTATGTGATGTTGTTCCCACGCATGCTACTCATATATTATTGGGATGACCTTGGTTGGCAATATGATAGGCGAGTTATGCATGATGGCTTCACTAACTGATATTCTTTTTTGATGGATGGGCGACCTATTAAATTGTTGCCCATGTCACCTAAAGAGGTGTTTGAAGATCATAAAATATTTGTGAGAGTGTACAAAAGAAAAAGAAGATGCGCGAGCAAAAGGAGAGCTGTGAGAAAAGAGAGGAAAAATGAGAGAAAACAGAGGGGATGTGTCATGAGGAAGAGAATCTTGAGAGGGCACATGCAAAAGGAGAGAATAGTGTGCAAAGAGTGGCAAAACAAGAGGTTGTTACGAGTCTTGTTTGGTAGATAAACAAGGATCGTGTCACCTTCATTTTGCATGAAAATGTTAGTACACTACACATATGATGAAGGATGCGATGCTCAAAACTAAATACATTGGCTTCTCTCTTGACTGAGTTGACAAAGGATTTTCCTTGGGTGAACATCTTCTAAAAGTCTCAGTGGAGAAATCCTTGTGCCTTATCTTTTGGTGAGTATTGAAGTACTCAATCCCATCAATAGGAATCTCTAATATTTCATTCAAGTCAATGGAAGTAAAATGCATATCTATGCCTTTTACTCTTGAAGCATAAAGTAGTTCTTATAGTCCTCTCACCTTCTTTTTCTATCACTTGTTCAAGATTGACATAAAATTGATATGCAAGATCAGTGTATAAAGGCTCTTCATGATTTACTATACTATACTATCCCATCCTTGCTAAGCCACATAGGTAAGAATTCTATCAAAAGGAAACTCAAATCTATCAATGGTACTTCCAGAGATTACATGACGATTCTTGAGATAATCGTTGTAATGGGCTTCACGATGCTTGCTCCTGAAGAGTTGATTAGAAGCTTGCACGGTTCTTTTCTTCTTTGAAACTTCTCGAGTCATTTTGGTTTTGCCCTTGGTAGTATTGGTTTTTGCCATTTCTAGGGTTTTGGAATTCAGAAATCAAGGATATGTAAGATGAATAGGTGAATTGAAGAAGGGATGAAGTGTATTTATGGTGGATTTGTAGAGGGTTATAGGAATTTGAAGAGATGCGACTGATAGGTGAAGAGACAAGGCCATAGGAGTATCAATCTCCTTTGAATCAGACATTCCAAACCTATTCAGTAGTTCTTTTGTGTACTTGGGCTTGGTCAATGAATGTACCTTCTTTTGCTTGCCTAATTTGTAACCCAAGGAAGAATGCCAACTCACCCATCATGCTCATTTCAAATTCATCATGCATTGTCTTAGAGAAATCTTTGCACATATTTTCATTAGTAGCTTCAAATATGATATCATTAGCATATATTTGAACAATCAAAATATCATGTGCTTTGTTTTTAATAAAAAGCGTAGTATCTACTATTTCTCTAGAAAAAACTTTTTTCAATGAGAAAATTGCTAAGTCTTTCATACCATGCTCTTGGTGTTTGCTTTAAACCATATAAAGCTTGTACACACGATTTGCATAAGATTCATGAATAAAACCAGGAGGTTGTTCAACATACACTTCCTCTTGGATGAAACCATTTAAAAAGGCACTTTTAACATCCATTTGAAATAGTTTAAAGCCTTTATAAAAGGAGGCAAATGCAGTTAGCATTCTAATGGACTCTAATCTAGCAACTGGATTAGAGCAAAGGTCCCATCATAATCAATGCCCTCTTCTTGATTATATCCTTGAGCAACAAGTCTAGCCCTTTTTCTAGTCACAATACCATGTTCATCAAGTTTGTTTCTAAAAACCCATTTTGTACTAATAATGGTGTGATTGGAAGGTCTAGGTACAAGCTCCCAAAGTTTTCTCCTTTCAAATTGATTTAATTCATCTTGCATGGCAATAATCTAAAAATCATCACTAAGAGCTTCATCAATATTCCTAGGTTTTATATGAAACAATAATGCAAAATTATCAACAAAGTTTATAAAGTGTCTTCTTGTTCTTACCTCTACTTTTGGATCACCAATGATTTGATCATTTGGATGGTTATGGACAAATTTCCAATCCTTTGGAAGGTCAAACTTTGTTTCTTCAAGTGAAGTAGATTCTTGATTGTCAAAGACTTCTTCATTCTCATCTCCTTAGATGTTGAAGGATCTTCATTTGATTGAACAGAATCTTTATTCATTGACTCCATAGGTAATTCTTGAATATCACCTTCATTCTCATTTCTTGGCAAATAGGTGTTGGATTCATCAAAAACAACATGACAGACTTCTTCAATGATCATAGTTCTCTTATTATACGCACGATAAGCTTTTCTTATTGAAGAATAGCCAAGAAATATACCTTCGTAAAATTTCTTATCAAACTTACCAAGATTGTCTTTGACATTTAAAATAAAGCATTTACAACCAAAAATCTTGAAATAAGATAGAAGGAGTTTTACCAAACATAAGTTCATAGGGGGTTTTCTTCACAAAATGTCTAAAAAGCACTCTATTCACAATACAGTAAGAAGTATTTACAGCTTCAGCCCAAAAATACTTTGGCAAAATTGTGAGAAATCCCATTCTCATCACATGATTTAGTGAAGCTACTATTGCAAAATTCTCTACCATTGTCACTTTTAATAGAGATAAGTTTGCATCCGATGGTGTTTTGTACTTGTTTAAAAAGCTTGACAAAAGCTTCATCTTTTCTCAACAAGAATAATACCCAAGTAAATCTAGAAAAGTCATCAATTATCACATATGCATATAATTTGCCACAAAGACTCATTGTTCTCATAGGACTAAATAAATCCATATGTACAAGTTCAAGAGGTTTTGAAGTAGAAACTATTTCCTTTGGTTTAAAGGAACTCTTAACTTGTTTACCATATTGACATACATCACAAATACAATCTTTTTCAAAATGAATGGCAGACAATCGTCTAACATATTCATGTTTTGATAGATTATGCAAAGTATCCATGCTAATGTGTCCTAATCTACGATGCCAAAGATATGTATCCTCATCTTTCAAAGCAAGAAACATCTTGTTCAACTAGATCATCAAAGTAAAGATCATGCGTATTTCCATTTCTATTTCCAATAAAAATAATTTTGTTAGAACAATCATCGAGAATTAAGCATGCATCCTTTTTGAAAATAACCTTATAGCCATTGTCGCATAATTGACTAATACTAAGCAAATTATATTTGAGATTATCAGTAAAAAGAACGTTTTTAATAAAAGGAGAGATACTTTTACCAGCATTGCCAATACCAATAATTTTCTCTTTCTTTTTGTCACCAAAAGTCACGAACCCTTTATCCTTTGGTTTAACATCATGAAATATGGATGCATTTTCAGTCATGTGTCTTGAGCATCCACTATCAAGAAACCATTTGTTCTCCTTTGTTTTCAATTGAAGACAAACCTACACTAAAGATGATAATAAAGCTGTTTGGTACCCAAATTATTTTGGGTCCAATGAGGTTAGTTCTTTTAACTACCCATGTGCTTTTATAGTACCATTCTCAATCTTTTTTTTCACATCACCTTATGGCCATTTTTACCACAATAGGTATAACATATTTTTGAAGAAGTTGAAACATATGAATGATATGCATGAGATACTCTCTTATGTGTGCATGTGACATTTTCATGTGAGTGTGAAGCATCATTATAGTTATCATCAAAACCAAGACTTCTCTTATCATGAGTGAGTTTTTGCATACCAAGTAATTTGTTCAAATTGTCCCTACCTGATACGATCCTTGCTTATCTATCAAACAAGACCCGTAACAAACTCTTGATACTATTACCAAAGATCACGAATTAGGAGCCTTTAGTTATCAAACAACTAAGAACCCTAATTATAAGTGGCGAAATTCTTAGAGAATTTCAAAACAAAGCTCTCACAAGAACTTTTAAGAGAAAACTCAAAATTGTATTCAATCATTATCATCTGATTTGTTCCAATTACATATATAGAAGAAAGAGTTCAAATCCCTGTTTGATTAGGAACTCTACTTATTTAAAAAGGAAACCAAATCTACTAAGATATCAAATCTACCCAGATTTCCTTATTCAAAAAGGAAAACAAATAAAACAATAAATCTAATAGGTACCAAATCTGCCAAGATTTCCAAATTCTTAAAGAAAACAAATAAACCCTAAAATCCTTATGGGCTGGACGAAATTCTTAAGTTTGGTGGGCTTGTAATTGGACTTTCTTCTCTTTTGTATCAAATCTAATTAAATTCACAAGTCTTGGACAGCCCATGCAATTTCCCTCTTGAGCAGATTGATCCAAATAACACAAAATAAGCCCATTGAGTGCATCTTTCATCTGTTTAGCTCTAGCTCTTGTAATTGGACCTCCATCATAGCTCAAAGGATCCAGCTTCTTCTTATTTGTGCTTGAACTCGAATTTCCATTAATGACATCTCCATGCTCCGCATCACTCCCCCTTTCCTCAAAAGGATTCGCCCTCGAATCATCACCTGCATAATCGAAAGGAAGTAAATCAGAAACATTAAAAGTAGCACTAACATTATACTCACCAGGAAGAGCTAATTTGTAAGCATTGTCATTGATCCTTGCAACAACTTGAAAAGGACCATCTCCTCTTGATTGAAGCTTTGAATGCCTTTACATAGGAAACCTTTCCTTGCGTAAATGCAACCATACCCGATTAATCATCAGGCTCAAAAATCACTTTCTTTCTTACATGATTTCTTTGAGTCATCACTTGCTGATTTCTTTTCTCAATATTTTGCTTGACTACTTCATGAATTTTTTGCACATATTTTGCCTTTTTAGCTCCATCAAAATTAACTTGTTCATCCAAAGGTAAAGGAGATAAATCTAATGGTGTTAAAAGATTAAAACTGTAAACAATCTCAAAAGGTGAATAATAAGTAGATGAATGCACACTCCTATTATATGCAAACTCTACATGAGGTAAACAATCATCCCATGATTTCATATTCTTTTTAATGATAGCTCTCAATAATTGTCCCAAAGTTCTAGTCACTACCTCAGTTTATCAGTTTGTGGATGACAAATAGTACTAAACAACAATTTAGTTCCCAATTTTGCCCACAGTTTTTCAAAAGTAAGATAAAATTTAGCATATCACTCACAATGGACTTAAGCATACTATGCAAACAAACTATTTATTTAAAGAACAAATCAACAACATGTGAAGCATTATCACTTTTATGACATGGAATGAAGTGTGCTATTTTAGAAAACCTATCAACTACCACATATATACTATCAAATCCACGTCTAGTTCAAGGTAAACCAAGAACAAAATCCATAGAAACATCTATCCAAGGTGCATGTGACACAGGTAATGGTGTGTATAAACCATGTGGATGCACTTTAGACTTAGCTTGTAAACATGTAATGCAATTAGCACAATACTTAGAAACATCTGATCGCATATGAGGCCAAAAGAAGTGCTCCTGCAAAACATCTAAAGTCTTGGATATGCCAAAGTGTCCCATTAAACCCCCTTCATGTGCTTCACGAATCAAAAGTAATCGCATAGAACACTTAGGAACGCAAAGTTGTCTCATGCGAAATAGATAACCATTATGCCTATAGAACTTATCAAAACCAGCATTCTCGCATGCATTATAAACATTACTAAAATCACTATCTTTCTCATACAATTCTTTAATATGCTCAAAGCCTAGCAATTTAGCATCTAAAGTGGTAATAAGTGCATGCCTTCGACTCAAAGCATCAGCAACAACATTTTCCTTTCCCTTCTTGTACTTGATGATGTATGGAAACGATTCAATGAATTCACTCCATTTAGCATGTCGTTTATTCAACTTATTTTGTCCCTTCAAATACTTCAAGCTCTCATGATCAGTATGGATAACAAATTCCTTAGGAAGAAGATAGTGCTGCCATGTGTCCAATGCTCTTACTAAAGCATACATCTCTTTGTCATAAGTTGGATATTTCAATGCAGCGCCATTCAGCTTTTCACTAAAATAAGCGATTGGCTTTCCTCCTTGCAAAAGGACAGCACCAATACCAACTCCCGAAGCATCACATTCAATTTCAAAAGCGTTATCAAAGTTAGGTAAAGCAAGAATAGGAGCAGAAGTTAATTTTGCCTTTAACATGTTAAATGCTCTTTCTTGTTCATCCCCCCATTTAAATTCGACATTTTTTTTTATAACTTCAGTTAAAGAGGCAGCAATGCTCGAAAAATCCTTAACAAATCGTCTATAAAAACTTGCCAAACCATGAAAACTTCTAACTTCCCCCACATTCTTAGGTGTTGGCCAGGTTTCAATAGCTTTAACCTTTTCATTATCTACTTCAATTCCATGCTGACTAACAACATATCCTAAAAATATAACTTTAGGCACACAAAATGAACATTTAGCAAGCTTAGCATACAACTTTTGTTCTCGCAAAGCACAAAAAATAGCTTTAACATGCACAATATGCTCATCAAGTGACTTGCTATACACAAGTATATCATCAAAGTAGACAACAACAAATTTCCCAATAAAGCTACGTAAAACATGGTTCATTAATCTCATGAAAGTACTAGGTGCATTAGTTAATCCAAAAGGCATAACTAACCATTCATATAAACCATATTTTGTCTTAAAAGCAGTTTTCCATTCATCTCCAATTCTCATACGAATTTGATGATAACCAGCCATTAAATCAATCTTAGAGAATATGCAGGCACCATGTAATTCATCTAACATATCATCTAAACGAGGAATAGGGTGGCGATACTTTACCGTAATTTTGTTAATTGCTCGACAATCAACACACATTCGCCAAGAACCATCTTTTTTAGGCACCAACAACACGGGTACTGCACATGGACTCATACTTTCTTTGATCAAACCCTTAGACAACAATTCATCCACTTGCCTTTGTAACTCCTTGGTTTCTTCAGGATTGCTTCTATAAGCTGGTCGGTTTGGAATTTGTGCTCCACCAATGAAGTCAATTTGGTGTTCAATCCCTCTAAGTGGTGGCAAGCCTTCTGGCATAGTTTCAGGAAACAATTCTTCAAATTCCTGCAACAAAGTTTGAAAAGAACTAGGAAGAGAAGAGAGATCTGGGTTAGAAGAAATAGTTAAATTCGCTCCTTTGAATACCAAAAGAAGCATAGATTGCCTAGATAGATAGGCCTTTCGGATCTCACCCTCTCTTGCATAGAAAAATCCTTTTACCTCTTGTTTAGCCACTCTTTGCACACTATTCTCTCCTTTTGCATGTGCCCTCTCAAGATTCTTTTCCTCATGGCACATCCCCTCTGTTTCCTCTCATTTTTCCTCTCTTTTCTCACGCCTCTCATGGCTTTTCTCACAGCTCTCCTTTTGCTCGTGCATCTTCTTTTTTTTTTGTGCACTCTCACATTCACTCAATATTTTCTGATCTTCAAACACCTCTTTAGGTGACATGGGCAGCAACTTAATAGGTCGTCCATCCATCACAAAAGAATATCGATTAGTGAAGCCATCATGCATAACTCGCCTATCATACTGCCAAGGTCGTCCCAATAATATATGAGTAGCATGCATGGGAACAACATCACATAAAACCCGATCAGAATAATGTCCAATTGAGAAAGATATCAATGATTGCCTTGTAACCCTAAGATCTCCAGTATTGTTTAGCCATTGCAATCTATAGGGATTAGGGTGTTTAGTTGTTTTCAATCCCAATTTATCAACTAAACTAGCATTAACAACATTAGTACAACTACCCCCATCAATGATCATGCTACACAGTTTATCATGTATGAAGCATCTAGTATGAAATATGTTTTCACGTTGTACCTCATCCTCTTTGGATTGGATGCTTAGTTCTCGTCTTGTGACCAAGCTGAAAACTGATCCTTGAGGGGCTGTTTCTCCATCATCTGCTTCCTCTGAATCTTCTGCTAATAGTGGCATGTCACTGTAGTCAAAATTATCTCCCTCATCTTCACTCACCACTTCTCCATTTCGTATAACCATCACCTTTGCAGTAGGACATTGGGCTTGCCTATGTCCATATCCCAAGCATCTAAAGCACTTCAGATCTCTCAAAGAACCCTTAGATTTATCATCCTTAGGTTGTATTTTTGTTGTAGAAACATCTTTACTTTTGTTTGCTTCAAATCTGTCATTGCTTGAATTTGAATGTCCACCTTTGTTGCCCTTCCAATTCGACTTCCATGAAGAAGTAGAAGTCAAACCAGATTTGTTCCTCATCTTTAATTGCTTCTCAACCTTAATTGCCATGTGTACCATATCCTCAAAATCAACATAATGATGCAATTCAACCAGGTTAGCAATGTCACGATTTAAACCAGAAAGAAATCGTGCCATAGTAGCCTCCTTGTCCTCCTCAACATTGGCTCGAATCATGGCCATCTCCATCTCTTGATGATACTTTTCAACGCTCTTTGATCCTTGGTTCAATCTCTGTAAAAGATTGTACAACTCTCTATAATAATGTTGTGGTACAAATCTCCTCCTCATAATTGTTTTCATCTCAAACCATGAAGAGATTGAACCTTCTCCACTCCTACGCCTAGAAGTTGAGAGCTGATCCCACCACACACTTGCATAATCAGTAAAACCTACAACAGCCAATTTTACCTTCTTCTCTTCGGTGTAGTTATGACATTCAAACACACATTCGACCTTCTTTTCCCAATCTAAATATGCTTCTGGATTGCTCTTGCCTTGGAAAGATGGAATCGTCATCTTGATTGACCCCAAGTTCCCATCTTTAGATTTTTCTTTGTTGAAACGTGTAGAATCTGCGTCAAATTCATCTTCTAATTCATCCATGAGATTTCGTTTTGTTCCTCCAGATTGAGCACGACTTGAAGTGCCTTGCTCAATTCTCCCCAATCTTTCTTTCAATTTCTGGTTGTCACTAGCAAGATCTTCTTGTTGTGACAACATCTTTTGCATCATTCCTTGTATTGCCTCTAAGGTAAGTCTATCTTTTGATTCCATGATGTAAAAAACCTGCAATAAAAATGTTAGAAAAGGAAAATCCTAAACTAACTCTCCCTCACGTGTTTCACTCGACTGTTTTTGAATCCCTCTATTGATCTCACCAAATTTGACCACACAACAGCCTCTCTTTGAAGTTCTTATTTGAGCTAAGCCTTTACAAATCACTAAGAATGAGTTCTTAGTCTTTGATAACCAAAACTCAAACGAAAAGAATGGATCTTTGGTGAAAAGAATGAATCTGTAACCCTTTTTTTTTTTTTTTTTTTTGCCCCAAACTTGGACTCAAACAACAAGAACGAATCTTTGATCTTTTTTTCTGAAACTTGAAATCAACTTTCTCAATCTTTTTTTTTTTTTTCGTTTTTTTTTCCGAACTGAAACAAGGTTATAGAACAACCTGTTTCCCGCAACCCTGGCTCTGATACCAAACTGATACGATCCTTGCTTATCTATCAAACAAGACCCGTAACAAACTCTTGATACTATTACCAAAGATCACGAATTAGGAGCCTTTAGTTATCAAACAACTAAGAACCCTAATTATAAGTGGCGAAATTCTTAGAGAATTTCAAAACAAAGCTCTCACAAGAACTTTTAAGAGAAAACTCAAAATTGTATTCAATCATTATCATCTGATTTGTTCCAATTACATATATAGAAGAAAGAGTTTAAATCCCTGTTTGATTAGGAACTCTACTTATTTAAAAAGGAAACCAAATCTACTAAGATATCAAATCTACCCAGATTTCCTTATTCAAAAAGGAAAACAAATAAAACAATAAATCTAATAGGTACCAAATCTGCCAAGATTTCCAAATTCTTATAGAAAACAAATAAACCCTAAAATCCTTATGGGCTGGACGAAATTCTTAAGTTTGGTGGGCTTGTAATTGGACTTTCTTCTCTTTTGTATCAAATCTAATTAAATTCACAAGTCTTGGACAGCCCATGCAATTTCCCTCTTGAGCAGATTGATCCAAATAACACAAAATAAGCCCATTGAGTGCATCTTTCATCTGTTTAGCTCTAGCTCTTGTAATTGGACCTCCATCATAGCTCAAAGGATCCAGCTTCTTCTTATTTGTGCTTGAACTCGAATTTCCATTAATGACATCTCCATGCTCCGCATCACCTTTAGGTTCTAATTCTGATCTTTCTTCAACTCGCTCTTTGTGTAATTAGGGTTTCTAATCCGTTGAGATTTGGGTTCCTAGGGCTGGTCGCCTAGAGGGTCCGTATCACTTTGTCTTCTACTTCTTGATCATTTAACCACTTCATCCTTATTTCATGAGTGAGAAGTGATCCAATAAGCTCTTCAACTGGTTTCTTCTTCAAGTCATGAGTTTCTATCATAGCAGTGGTTTTGCCTTCCCAAGCCTTTGGTGGAGCATTGAGTATCTTCATGTTTTGTTCTCCTATAAAATATGACTTTCTAAATACTTTTAAACCATTAATAATGTTAGTGAAACGAGTAAACATATCAGTAATATTTTCATTTGATGTCATAGAGAAGTTCATACTCCTTTGTAAGCATACCAAGTTTTGTCTCATTTACTTGGTTTGTACCTTCATAAGTCACTTCAAGTAGTCTCCACATTTCATGTGCGGATTCACAACACCTTACCCTGTTATACTCATTCATATCAAGTGCACAAGTAGTGTTCATAGTAAGAGTGTTCATAGCAAGAGTGTTCATCATCAAATTCCTCAGATATTTTGTCAATCTTGATACCATCAATAACTTTAAAAGGAACATAAGGACCATTTTCAACTATATTCCATAATTTATAGTTCGGATAAGATATATAGATTCTAACTCTATGTTTCCAGAAATTATAATTTGTACCATTCAACAAAGGAGATCTAGTAGTAGAGTAACATTCTACCATCATAGTGTTGTCTAGATGTGCCATAGAATCATTGCTTCTAGATGGTTAAACTTTTTTAAACAAGAAGACCTGCTCTGATACCAATTGAAAAACCTAAGAGGGGGGTGAATTAGGTTTTTACCCAATTTTTCAACCTAATTCAATAAAACACCTCTTTGACAACAAATATCAAACACTTGGTGTGCTAGTTGTGTGAGAAATAATATGTTCAAATAAAATGAAGAAATTAGAGCAATAAACACAATGATTTATAGTAGTTCGGTTTATCCAACAAAACCTAATCCACTATCTTGAGTTACCTACTCAAGGATTTACCAAATATCTTCACTAATCAAATAAATGAGATTAAAAAAAAGGCTCACTGAATTCACCTTAGGGTTTTATAAATAACCTCTCAACCAATCAAGGCTCACTCAACCCTTAAGTTTTACAAACACAACCTTTATTATAAAATAATCCAACTACTCTCCTTAGTGAATCCTAACAATACAATTCAATTCAAGGTTTACCCAAAGGTTTTACAAACAAACCTTGAAAACAAAACGACTAATGGAGATCAAGGTGCTAACCAATCTGAAGTTCGCAAGCAAGTTGATGATTTCAAATATTATGTAGATCCTCTGCATGGAATTGGTGGTCCAATGACTAGGGCAAGGACAAAGATAATGAAAGAAGCTTTACAAGGTTTGATAATGGATGCTCAATATAAAGAAACTGCAAAACTTGAAGATTCCAAAGCTTCACCAAGAGTGGCTACATATCTATGTGTGCAAGGGTTAAAATTGGAAGATCAATAAGAGTGCACGAAAATTTGGTGGATGCTTTGAAGATTTTCTATCTTAAATAGGATTTGGAAGATTTTATATAATAAATTTCAGTAGCTTCCAAATATAATTTGTAATCTGATTTCCTTAGTGATTTAGGAGTTCTAGATTTTTTTTTAATTTGCTTTCTTAATTATTTAGGGTTTTACTATTATAAATACCATTCATATAATACTTTGTAAGGGAGATCAATTCAAAAGAATTATTCAGGAAAAGCCTTAGCTTTTATTTTCTTGTGTTCTTGATTGAATGCATGAACTTGACTTATCAAAGGAGTGATCAACCTTTGTGGCGTCTCTGAATTAGGGTTTAAAGGCCTTAGTTTCCTTTAGGTTCTAATTCTGATCTTTATTCAACTCGCTCTTTGTGTAATTAGGGTTTCTAATCCGTTGAGATTTGGGTTCCTAGGGCTGGTCGCCTAGAGGGTCCGTATCAATTGGTATCAGAGCTTTGGTTCCGAGGCAAGTTTGTTTATCGCCTTTATTTTTGTTTCTTGATATTCTTAATTCAAAAAAAAAGAAAATCTGATCTTTGTTAGTCTCGAGTAAAAAAAAAAAGTTACAATCTTGAGAAAGGGAGAATTGAATTGAATTCTTGCACTGTTCAGAACTTTTTCTTATAAAAGTTTTGATTTTTGATTGACTCTTGATCTAAATTCTTTGAAATATTGAATCTTGCTATTGATTTTGAGTTATTTGTGAAATTCGTTTCTTCTTGTCTTTCATGAATCTTATGGACCTTGTTTCTGATTAAAAAAAAAATCGTGCAAAAAAAAAAAGAAAAAGGAAGAATGGAAAGAACAAGAACAAGGCTGTTTCCGTGTGTTTTGGGATTTCCAACAATTTGCTGATTCTATTGGGTTTCTTTCATATGTCTTTTGCTTCTGTTTGAAGTTCTATTATTTTTCTTGGTTCTATAGAGTTGGTCATCTTTGATTTTCAAATATCTAAATTGCTTCAACTAAGTCTTTAACACTCTGGTTTTTGAGATTGTCGCTAGCTGCTTCTTTGAATTTGTTGAGTTTGTGATTCTGTTAAGAACATAAAGGAGGCAGCTAGGGTTTTTGAGTGGTAAAAGGCAAGAGTGAATATCATTAAAGAAAAAGCCAAAAAAAAGTGAAATACGAGGGTTACCTATCTGATTGAGTGCAAACACGTGAGGGAGTGTGATGAACAACATTGTTTTTTTTCTTTTCCTTTTACACAGGTTAACATGAGTAAGGAAGGAGGCGAATCACATGATACTGACATGAAATTGTTCATCAAGGCTGTCCAAGATCAATTCAAATTGTTGAATGCTAGGATGAGAGAATTGGAATCCTCTTCTGTTTCGAAAACAAAACATGAAACTGATGAAGAAGAAGAAGCTGATTCTGAATTGGAAAGGACAAGTCATAGACAAAACAAGAATTTCAATTTCAAGAGGGACAACAATATAGGCAGCATAAAGATGAAAATCCCAGCCTTTTAAGGAAAGAATGATCCTGAATTGTATTTGGATTGGGAAAGAAAAGTTGAGCATGTATTTGATTGCCATAATTACTCTGAGGAGAAGAAAGTAAAATTAGCGGCTGTGGAGTTTACAGATTATGCAAGCATATGGTGGGATCAATTGGTGATCAATAGACGTAGGAATGGTGAAAGACCAATTCAGTCATGGGAAGAGATGAAGACAGTGATGCACAAAAGATTCATACCCAGCCATTACTATAGAGATTTGTATAGAAAGTTGCAGGGGCTGGTTCAAGGATCTAAAAGTGTGGAGGATTATTACAAGGAGATGGAAATCGCCATGATTAGAGCAAACATAGATGAAGATAGAGAAGCAACAATGGCTAGATTCATTGGTGGATTAAATAGGGAAATTGCTGATGTGGTTGACTTGCAACATTATGTAGAGATGGAGGATTTATTGCACAAGGCTATTAAAGTGGAAAAGCAAATCAAAGTAAAGAGATTCAGATCTAGCTCGTCCTATGGTTATGCATCAAATTGGAAGGACAACAAAGCTGGATTGAAAACAAAAGACGAAGCAAAGTTGAAGAATTCTGTTTCAATTCCTCCTAAATAATGTTCCAACAAAAGGGTTATAGTTGTAAGGGCAGATAGTGAAATCTCAAGTGATGATGAGATGCCACCATTGGAAGAAGGTTCTGATGTTGAAGTGGAAGAACCAGTACATGGAGATTTGCTAGTTATAAGGAGAGCATTAAGCATACAACCTAAGGATGATGGGGATGAGGAGCAACGGGAGCATATTTTTCACACAAGATGCCATGTGAAGGACAAGGTATGCACTCTAATTATTGATAGTGGGAGTTGTACTAATTTTGCTAGTACTTTGTTGGTAGAAAAATTGAAATTGCAGACCATGAGACATCCAAAACCATACAAATTACAATGGTTAAATGATTCTGGAGAAGTGAAAGTGAACAAGCAAATTCAAGTTTTGTTCTCAATTGGCAAGTACAAGGATGAGGTTCTTTGCGATGTGGCACCAATGCATGCTAGTCATATTTTGCTTGGGCGTCCATGGCAATTTGATAGGAAGGTGTTGCATGATGGGTACAAAAATCGATATTCTTTTGTCATGAACAATCGAAAAGTTGTATTAGCCCCTCTCAGACCTTTGCAAACTTATGAAGACCAGAATAGAATAGCAAGAGAGTGCAAAAAGAGATAGACAGAAAAATATGAGCAAGAAAATAAAAGGAGAGCGAGTGATACTAAGAAAAAGAATGGAGAGAAAAGTGAACAAAAACGAGAGAAGGAGGGGGAAGAAAAAGAAGTAAGCAAAAGAATTAGTGTTTTTGCAGAAAAACATGAGGTTAAGAGTGTAATGATGGCAAGGAAAACAGTACTTGTACTTATGTACAAGGATGTTTATCTTTCTACTAGTGACCTTAATTCATCTTTGCCTAGTGTTGTTGTGTCTTTGTTGCAGGACTTTGAAGATCTATTTCCTAAGGAGATTCCCCATGGATTACCTCCCTTTAGAGGCTTTGAACATCAAATAGACTTTACACCTGGTTCTACTATACTAACAGATCAGCTTATAGAGCTAATCCAGAAGAAAATAAGACAGATTGATTTGTCAAAATACTAATATTTTTAAGACTCATGTTTCAAAATGAAAAGATTTTTCCACGTAGAGTCATCTAAGAAGATTTATTTTATTTGATTTTCCACTTTTCGGCAAGAATATATACAAGATTTTTGCCTTTTGATGTTGACAATATCTATTAATCCCTTTACAATAATATTCAGAACCTCTAATGACTTCATAAATCCTATAAATACAATTTCATGTATTTATTAAGGTAGAAAATTAATAAACCTGGTTAATAACAAAGAAAATTAAAAGGTAAGAAACCATTTGTGCATTAGGATCAAAATAGGACCAAGAGATATAATTTGAGCATCGGTAATTTTAGAAAACCCCTAAATGACAGAAAACGACCAAAATCATTGCCGAAATGGTAAGACACTATTTGTGCATTTGTCTCAAAATAGGACAAACAGGTATATTTTCAGTATTGGTAATATTCGACAACCCTTCAATCGCACAAACAATGCCTTATATCATTTCAAAATCAACCAAAATCATTACTTTTGTCTCAAAAATGTGGAAAGACAAGTAATAGTGTAATCAGCTTTATTACTAAATGGTTTAAAATCAGACAGATTGATTTGTCAAAATACTAATATTTTTAAGACTCATGTTTCAAAATGAAAAGATTTTTCCACGTAGAGTCATCTAAGAAGATTTATTTTATTTGATTTTCCACTTTTCGGCAAGAATATATACAAGATTTTTGCCTTTTGATGTTGACAATATCTATTAATCCCTTTACAATAATATTCAGAACATCTAATGACTTCATAAATCCAATAAATACAATTTCATGTATTTATTAAGGTAGAAAATTAATTAACCTGGTTAATAACAAAGAAAATTAAATGGTAAGAAACCATTTGTGCATTAGGATCAAAATAGGACCAAGAGATATAATTTGAGCATCGGTAATTTTTAAAACCCCTCAATCACAGAAAACGACCAAAATCATTGCCGAAATGGTAAGACACTATTTGTGCATTTGTCTCAAAATAGGACCAACAGGTATATTTTCAGTATTGGAAATATTCGACAACCCTTCAATCGCACAAACAATGCCTTATATCATTTCAAAATCAACCAAAATCATTACTTTTGTCTCCAAAATGTGGAAAGACAAGTAATAGTGTAATCAGCTTTATTACTAAATGGTTTAAAATCAGACAGATTGATTTGTCAAAATACTAATATTTTTAAGACTCATGTTTCAAAATGAAAAGATTTTTCCACGTAGAGTCATCTAAGAAGATTTATTTTATTTGATTTTCCACTTTTCGGCAAGAATATATACAAGATTTTTGCCTTTTGATGTTGACAATATCTATTAATCCCTTTACAATAATATTCAGAACCTCTAATGACTTCATAAATCCTATAAATACAATTTCATGTATTTATTAAGGTAGAAAATTAATAAACCTAGTTAATAACAAAGAAAATTAAAAGGTAAGAAACCATTTGTGCATTAGGATCAAAATAGGACCAAGAGATATAATTTGAGCATCGGTAATTTTAGAAAACCCCTCAATCACAGAAAACGACCAAAATCATTGCCGAAATGGTAAGACACTATTTGTGCATTTGTCTCAAAATAGGACAAACACGTATATTTTCAGTATTGGTAATTTTCGACAACCCTTCAATCGCACAAAGAATGCCTTATATCATTTCAAAATCAACCAAAATCATTACTTTTGCCTCAAAAATGTGGAAAGACAAGTAATAGTGTAATCAGCTTTATTATTAAATGCTTTAAAATAAGACAGTTTGATTTGTCAAAATACTAATATTTTTAATACTCATGTTTCAAAATGAAAAGATTTTTCCACGTAGAGTAATCTAAGAAGATTTATTTTATTTGATTTTCCACTTTTCGGCAAGAATATATACAAGATTTTTGCCTTTTGATGTTGACAATATCTATTAATCCCTTTACAATAATATTCAGAACCTCTAATGACTTCATAAATCCAATAAATACAATTTCATGTATTTATTAAGGTAGAAAATTAATAAACCTGGTTAATAACAAAGAAAATTAAATGGTAAGAAACCATTTGTGCATTAGGATCAAAATAGGACCAAGAGATATAATTTGAGCATCGGTAATTTTTAAAACCCCTAAATGACAGAAAACGACCAAAATCATTGCCGAAATGGTAAGACACTATTTGTGCATTTGTCTCAAAATAGGACAAACACGTATATTTTCAGTATTGGTAATTTTCGACAACCCTTCAATCGCACAAAGAATGCCTTATATCATTTCAAAATCAACCAAAATCATTACTTTTGCCTCAAAAATGTGGAAAATCAACCAAAACCAAGACCTCTCTTATCATGAGTAAGTCTTTGCATACCAAGTAGTTTGTTCAAATTGTCCCTACCACATGTAAGTTTTTACAAGCTAGCACTTAAATCACTCATTCTAATTTTCATGGCATCATAATCACTCATCATATCATCCAACTTCTTGTTTCTAGAAATAAGATCAACATTAGCATTCTCAAGAAATTTTACCTTATCATTTAAACCAATAACATTCTCATCAAGACAAATCTTTGTAGAAGTTAACAAGGCATTTTCATCGATGAGCCTAGTATTATCTAATGATAGCTTCTCTACTTGACATTTCAAGACTTTGTTTTTCTTGATAATCTTTTTCATTTCCTTATAGAGATTGGAGATGAATTCATCTCTATCAAACATGTCACAAATATCATCATCACTTTCATTATCAACTAAAGAAGGAGTTTTTGGAGTATTTACCTCATCTTCAATGGCCATGAAACAAACATTTGCATGTTCAGTTTGTTCTTCATCTTCACTTCCTTCTTGATCCCAAGTGCAAGCAAGTCCTTTCTTGTTCTTAGACTTGTACTTCTTTTCTTTCTCTCTTAATTTTGGACAGTCCGCTTTGAAGTGATTTGGACTTCCGCATTCATAGCATTGCTTTGAGTTGTTATTTGTAGATGTCGATGGCTTCTTTTTGAATTTGTTGAAATGTCCCTTTTTGAACATTTTCTTGAAGTTCTTCATGACAAGAGCTATTTCCTCATCATCCATTTCTTCCTCATCACTGGAAGATTCATTTTCGTTGTTCTCTTTAGTTTTGAGAGCAATTCATCTTTTCCCTTTGTCTTCCACTTCTTGATCATTCAACCACTTCATCCTAATCTCATGAGTGAGAAGTGATCCAATAAGCTCTTCCACTGGTTTCTTCTTCAAATCATGAGTTTCCAACATAGCAGTAGTTTTGCCTTCCCAAGCCTTTGGTAAAGTATTGAGTATTTTCATATTTTGTTCTCCTATAGAATAAGACTTGCTAAACACTTTTAAACCGTTAATAATGTTAGTAAAGCGAGTAAACATATCAGTGATGTTTTCATTTGATTTCATAGTGAAAAGTTCATACTCCCTTGTAAGCATACCAAGTTTTGTTTCCTTTACTTGGTTTGTACCTTCATGAGTCACTTCAAGTAGTCTCCACATTTCATGTGCAGATTCACAACATCTTACCCTGTTATACTCATTCATATCAAGTGCACAAGTAAGAGTGTTCATGGCAAGAAAATTAAGGGTCATTTTCTTTTTATCTTCATCATCAAATTCCTCAGAAATTCTATCAATCTTTATACCATCAACAACTTTGAAAGGAACATAGGGACCATTTTCAACAATATTCCATAATTCATAGTTTAGAGAAGATATATAGATTCTAACTCTATTTTTCCAGAAATTATAGTTTGTGCCATTCAACAAAGGAGGTCCAGTAGTAGAGTAACCTTCTACCATCATAGTGTTATCTAGATGAGCCATAGAATCTTTGCTTCAAGGATGTTAAGCCTTATCAACAAGAAGACCTGCTCTGATACCAATTGAAAAACCTAAGAGGGGGGGGGGTGAATTAGGTTTTAACAGATTTTTCCTCTTTAAAATAAACAAGCTTTCTAAGATAACAAATATCAAACACTTGGTGTTCAACCAAAGTATGAAAAGATGAGTTCAAGAAAGAAGCAATGAACACAAAGATTTATAGTGGTTCGGTTTATCCAACAAAACCTAATCCACTACCTTGAGCTATCTACTCAAGGATTTCACAAAACCTTTCACTAATATAGTAAGAGAGAATACAATAGAGGCTCACCCAATTCCCTTAGGGTTTTACAACACAAACCTCTTAACCAAGCAAGGTTCACTCAACACTTTGAGTTTTACAATATAACCTTGTCTACACACCTATCTCTATTACAACAATTAATGAAAAAGAAGCTCTTAACACAAACACAGTTTTCTATGGTTCAAGGCTCACTCTAACCCTTAGAGTTTTAAGCTCAATGCAACCTTGAACAAATCAATCAAGATATGAATAAGAAGAGTTTGATATATGAAATCACCTTAATGTGAATATATATCAATGTAAAGCATAAATACCTCTTTGAGTTATGTTTTCTTGTAAGTTGCTCAAGAACTCCAATGATTTTGTATATATCTCACTTTGATGAATTTCGCAATATGAATGTTAAGATTTGGTTTCAAAATAATCTCCAGAGGTTCTATGAAGTATTAGGATCAGATTTTTGCTCAAAAAGTGATTGATATGAGTTGTTTAAACGATTGGGTATTTATATGTATGCACCAACGGTCATAAAAATGGCTGTTTGAATCCCACTCAGGAGAAGTGCGGTCGACCGCAAATCAAGAGGGTCGTCCGTACCATCATCCGCAAATGTTCCAGAGAACTCTGGACAGCCTGCGGACGATGAGCTCAGAAGTCCGGTCGACCGCTCCATCATCCGCAAGTGTTCCAGAGAACTCTGGACAGCCTGCGGACGATACTCTGAGAAGTCTGGTCGACCGCATGATTTGTGGTCGTCCACACTTTTGTCAGGTAGACCACAAATGCATTAAAGCTATGCAGAACAAGTTCCCAAACAACTCTAAGAGTTTGCAAACTATATTTTATGAATTTTGAAGTATGTGCATGTATTTTGAAAATCATTTCAAATACCCAACTCATGTTTTATCTAAATGAAATGCATTTTGAAAATCATTTCACTTTTATTGAGCAACCTATAGAACTCATTACTCAAAGGGATAGACCTAGAGAATCCAAAGATAAATAAAGAATTAAAGCTACACCTCTAGATCCTATCTAATCCAGAAACGCTTATCTTCAAGGCTTGACATCAAAAGCTCTTTCCTGAAGATTTGAAACTTTGATCTTGCAAGGATTAGATATATGAATCCTAAAAGATCATCACTAATACAATAAAGCCATTAGTCCTTATCAATGTTTGTCATTTAATCAAAATTAAGATATTAAAAGCTTTAAGTCTTTCATCCTATAAATACAATTTCATGTACTTATTAAGGTATAAATGTAATAAACCTGGTTAATAACAAATAAAATTAAATGTAAAGAAACCATTTGTGCATTAGGATCAAAATAGGACCAAGAGATATAATTTGAGCATCGGTAATTTTAGAAAACCCCTCAATCACAGAAAACGACCAAAATCATTGCCGAAATGGTAAGACACAATTTGTGCATTTGTCTCAAAATAGGACCAACAGGTATATTTTCAGTATTGGTAATATTCGACAACCCTTCAATCGCACAAACAATGCCTTATATATCATTTCAAAATCAACCAAAATCATTACTTTTGTCTCAAAAATGTGGAAAGACAAGTCATAGTGTAATCAGCTTTATTACTGAATGCTTTAAAATAAGACAGATTGATTTGTCAAAATACTAATATTTTTAAGACTCATGTTTCAAAATGAAAAGATTTTTCCACGTAGAGTCATCTAAGAAGATTTATTTTATTTGATTTTCCACTTTTCGGCATGAATATATATACAAGATTTTTGCCTTTTGATGTTGACAATATCTATTAATCCCTTTACAATAATATTCAGAATCTCTAATGACTTCATAAATCCTATAAATACAATTTCATGTACTTATTAAGGTAGAAAAGTAATAAACCTGGTTAATAACAAATAAAATTAAATGTAAAGAAACCATTTGTGCATTAGGATCAAAATAGGACCAAGAGATATAATTTGAGCATCGGTAATTTTAGAAAACCCCTCAATCACAGAAAACGACCAAAATCATTGCCGAAATGGTAAGACACTATTTGTGCATTTGGCTCAAAATAGGACCAACAGGTATATTTTCAGTATTGGTAATTTTCGACAACCCTTCAATCGCACAAAGAATGCCTTATATCATTTCAAAATCAACCAAAATCATTACTTTTGTCTCAAAAATGTGGAAAGACAAGTGATAGTGTAATCAGCTTTATTACTAAATGGTTTAAAATAAGACAGATTGATTTGTCAAAATACTAATATTTTTAAGACTCATGTTTCAAAATGAAAAGATTTTTCCACGTAGAGTTATCTAAGAAGATTTATTTTATTTGATTTTCCACTTTTCGGCAAGAATATATACAAGATTTTTTTCCTTTTGATGTTGACAATATCTATTAATCCCTTTCAATAATTATCAGAATCTCTAATGACTTCATAAATCCTATAAATACAATTTCATGTACTTATTAAGGTAGAAAAGTAATAAACCTGGTTAATAACAAATAAAATTAAATGTAAAGAAACCATTTGTGCATTAGGATCAAAATAGGACCAAGAGATATAATTTGAGCATCGGTAATTTTAGAAAACCCCTCAATCACAGAAAACGACCAAAATCATTGCCGAAATGGTCAGACACTATTTGTGCATTTGGCTCAAAATAGGACCAACAGGTATATTTTCAGTGTTGGTAATTTTCGACAACCCTTCAATCGCACAAACAATGCCTTATATCATTTCAAAATCAACCAAAATCATTACTTTTGTCTCAAAAATGTGGAAAGACAAGTGATAGTGTAATCAGCTTTATTACTAAATGGTTTAAAATCAGACAGATTGATTTGTCAAAATACTAATATTTTTAAGACTCATGTTTCAAAATGAAAAGATTTTTCCACGTAGAGTTATCTAAGAAGATTTATTTTATTTGATTTTCCACTTTTCGGCAAGAATATATACAAGATTTTTTCCTTTTGATGTTGACAATATCTATTAATCCCTTTTCAATAATTATCAGAATCTCTAATGACTTCATAAATCCTATAAATACAATTTCATGTACTTATTAAGGTAGAAAAGTAATAAACCTGGTTAATAACAAATAAAATTAAATGTAAAGAAACCATTTGTGCATTAGGATCAAAATAGGACCAAGAGATATAATTTGAGCATCGGTAATTTTAGAAAACCCCTCAATCACAGAAAACGACCAAAATCATTGCCGAAATGGTCAGACACTATTTGTGCATTTGGCTCAAAATAGGACCAACAGGTATATTTTCAGTGTTGGTAATTTTCGACAACCCTTCAATCGCACAAACAATGCCTTATATCATTTCAAAATCAACCAAAATCATTACTTTTGTCTCAAAAATGTGGAAAGACAAGTAATAGTGTAATCAGCTTTATTACTAAATGCTTTAAAATCAGACAGATTGATTTGTCAAAATACTAATATTTTTAAGACTCATGTTTCAAAATGAAAAGATTTTTCCACGTAGAGTCATCTAAGAAGATTTATTTTATTTCATTTTCCATTTTTCGGCAAGAATGTATACAAGATTTTTGCCTTTTGATGTTGACAATATCTATTAATCCCTTTACAATAATATTCAGAACATCTAATGACTTCATAAATCCTATAAATACAATTTCATGTATTTATTAAGGTAGAAAATTAATAAACCTGGTTAATAACAAATAAAATTAAATGTAAAGAAACCATTTGTGCATTAGGATCAAAATAGGACCAAGAGATATAATTTGAGCATCGGTAATTTTAGAAAACCCCTCAATCACAGAAAACGACTAAAATCATTGCCGAAATGGTCAGACACTATTTGTGCATTTAGCTCAAAATAGGACCAACAGGTATATTTTCAGTGTTGGTAATTTTCGACACCCCTTCAATCGCACAAACAATGCCTTATATCATTTCAAAATCAACCAAAATCATTACTTTTTTCTCAAAAATGTGGAAAGACAAGTCATAGTGTAATCAGCTTTATTACTAAATGGTTTAAAATCAGACAAATTGATTTGTCAAAATACTAATATTTTTAAGACTCATGTTTCAAAATGAAAAGATTTTTCCACGTAGAGTGATCTAAGAAGATTTATTTTATTTGATTTTCCACTTTTCGGCAAGAATATATACAAGATTTTTTCCTTTTGATGTTGACAATATCTATTAATCCCTTTTCAATAATATTCAGAATCTCTAATGATTTCATAAATCCTATAAATACAATTTCATGTACTTATTATGGTAGAAAAGTAATAAACCTGGTTAATAACAAATAAAATTAAATGTAAAGAAACCATTTGTGCATTAGGATCAAAATAGGACCAAGAGATATAATTTGAGCATCGGTAATTTTAGAAAACCCCTCAATCACAGAAAACGACCAAAATCATTGCCGAAATGGTAAGACACTATTTGTGCATATGGCTCAAAATAGGACCAACAGGTATATTTTCAGTGTTGGTAATTTTCGACACCCCTTCAATCGCACAAACAATGCCTTATATCATTTCAAAATTAACCAAAATCATTACTTTTGTCTCAAAAATGTGGAAAGACAAGTAATAGTGTAATCAGCTTTATTACTAAATGCTTTAAAATCAGACAGATTGATTTGTCAAAATACTAATATTTTTAAGACTCATGTTTCAAAATGAAAAGATTTTTCCACGTAGAGTCATCTAAGAAGATTTATTTTATTTCATTTTCCATTTTTCGGCAAGAATATATACAAGATTTTTGCCTTTTGATGTTGACAATATCTATTAATCCCTTTACAATAATATTCAGAACATCTAATGACTTCATAAATCCTATAAATACAATTTCATGTATTTATTAAGGTAGAAAATTAATAAACCTGGTTAATAACAAATAAAATTAAATGTAAAGAAACCATTTGTGCATTAGGATCAAAATAGGACCAAGAGATATAATTTGAGCATCGGTAATTTTAGAAAACCCCCTCAATCACAGAAAAAGAGCAAAATCATTGCCGAAATGGTGAGACACTATTTGTGCATTTGTCTCAAAATAGGACCAACAGGTATATTTTCAGTATTGGTAATTTTCGACAACCCTTCAATCGCACAAAGAATGCCTTATATCATTTCAAAATCAACCAAAATCATTACTTTTGTCTCAAAAATGTGGAAAGACAAGTAATAGTGTAATCAGCTTTATTACTCAATGCTTTAAAATCAGACAGATTGATTTGTCAAAATACTAATATTTTTAATACTCATGTTTCAAAATGAAAAGATTTTTCCACGTAGAGTCATCTAAGAAGATTTATTTTATTTGATTTTCCACTTTTCGGCAAGAATATATACAAGATTTTTGCCTTTTGATGTTGACAATATCTATTAATCCCTTTTCAATAATTATCAGAATCTCTAATGACTTCATAAATCCTATAAATACAATTTCATGTAACTTATTAAGGTAGAAAAGTAATAAACCTGGTTAATAACAAATAAAATTAAATGTAAAGAAACCATTTGTGCATTAGGATCAAAATAGGACCAAGAGATATAATTTGAGCATCGGTAATTTTAGAAAACCCCTCAATCACAGAAAACGACCAAAATCATTGCCGAAATGGTCAGACACTATTTGTGCATTTGGCTCAAAATAGGACCAACAGGTATATTTTCAGTGTTGGTAATTTTCGACAACCCTTCAATCGCACAAACAATGCCTTATATCATTTCAAAATTAACCAAAATCATTACTTTTGTCTCAAAAATGTGGAAAGACAAGTAATAGTGTAATCAGCTTTATTACTAAATGCTTTAAAATCAGACAGATTGATTTGTCAAAATACTAATATTTTTAAGACTCATGTTTCAAAATGAAAAGATTTTTCCACGTAGAGTGATCTAAGAAGATTTATTTTATTTGATTTTCCACTTTTCGGCAAGAATATATACAAGATTTTTTCCTTTTGATGTTGACAATATCTATTAATCCCTTTTCAACAATATTCAGAATCTCTAATGATTTCATAAATCCTATAAATACAATTTCATGTACTTATTATGGTAGAAAAGTAATAAACCTGGTTAATAACAAATAAAATTAAATGTAAAGAAACCATTTGTGCATTAGGATCAAAATAGGACCAAGAGATATAATTTGAGCATCGGTAATTTTAGAAAACCCCTCAATCACAGAAAACGACCAAAATCATTGCCGAAATGGTAAGACACTATTTGTGCATATGGCTCAAAATAGGACCAACAGGTATATTTTCACTGTTGGTAATTTTCGACACCCCTTCAATCGCACAAACAATGCCTTATATCATTTCAAAATTAACCAAAATCATTACTTTTGTCTCAAAAATGTGGAAAGACAAGTAATAGTGTAATCAGCTTTATTACTAAATGCTTTAAAATCAGACAGATTGATTTGTCAAAATACTAATATTTTTAAGACTCATGTTTCAAAATGAAAAGATTTTTCCACGTAGAGTCATCTAAGAAGATTTATTTTATTTGATTTTCCACTTTTCGGCAAGAATATATACAAGATTTTTTCCTTTTGATGTTGACAATATCTATTAATCCCTTTTCAATAATTATCAGAATCTCTAATGACTTCATAAATCCTATAAATACAATTTCATGTACTTATTAAGGTAGAAAAGTAATAAACCTGGTTAATAACAAATAAAATTAAATGTAAAGAAACCATTTGTGCATTAGGATCAAAATAGGACCAAGAGATATAATTTGAGCATCGGTAATTTTAGAAAACCCCTCAATCACAGAAAACGACCAAAATCATTGCCGAAATGGTCAGACACTATTTGTGCATTTGGCTCAAAATAGGACCAACAGGTATATTTTCAGTGTTGGTAATTTTCGACAACCCTTCAATCGCACAAACAATGCCTTATATCATTTCAAAATCAACCAAAATCATTACTTTTGTCTCAAAAATGTGGAAAGACAAGTAATAGTGTAATCAGCTTTATTACTAAATGCTTTAAAATCAGACAGATTGATTTGTCAAAATACTAATATTTTTAAGACTCATGTTTCAAAATGAAAAGATTTTTCCACGTAGAGTCATCTAAGAAGATTTATTTTATTTGATTTTCCACTTTTCGGCAAGAATATATACAAGATTTTTGCCTTTTGATGTTGACAATATCTATTAATCCCTTTACAATAATATTCAGAATCTCTAATGACTTCATAAATCCTATAAATACAATTTCATGTACTTATTAGGTAGAAAAGTAATAAACCTGGTTAATAACAAATAAAATTAAATGTAAAGAAACCATTTGTGCATTAGGATCAAAATAGGACCAAGAGATATAATTTGAGCATCGGTAATTTTAGAAAACCCCTCAATCACAGAAAACGACCAAAATCATTGCCGAAATGGTAAGACACTATTTGTGCATTATGGCTCAAAATAGGACCAACAGGTATATTTTCAGTGTTGGTAATTTTCGACAACCCTTCAATCGCACAAACAATGCCTTATATCATTTCAAAATTAACCAAAATCATTACTTTTGTCTCAAAAATGTGGAAAGACAAGTAATAGTGTAATCAGCTTTATTACGAAATGCTTTAAAATCAGACAGATTGATTTGTCAAAATACTAATATTTTTAAGACTCATGTTTCAAAATGAAAAGATTTTTCCACGTAGAGTCATCTAAGAAGATTTATTTTATTTTATTTTCCACTTTTCGGCAAGAATATATAAAAGATTTTTTCCTTTTGATGTTGACAATATCTATTAATCCCTTTTCAATAATTATCAGAAACTCTAATGACTTCATAAATCCTATAAATACAATTTCATGTACTTATTAAGGTAGAAAAGTAATAAACCTGGTTAATAACAAATAAAATTAAATGTAAAGAAACCATTTGTGCATTAGGATCAAAATAGGACCAAGAGATATAATTTGAGCATCGGTAATTTTAGAAAACCCCTCAATCACAGAAAACGACCAAAATCATTGCCGAAATGGTCAGACACTATTTGTGCATTTGGCTCAAAATAGGACCAACAGGTATATTTTCAGTAGTTGGTAATTTTCGACAACCCTTCAATCGCACAAACAATGCCTTATATCATTTCAAAATCAACCAAAATCATTACTTTTGTCTCAAAAATGTGGAAAGACAAGTAATAGTGTAATCAGCTTTATTACTAAATGCTTTAAAATCAGACAGATTGATTTGTCAAAATACTAATATTTTTAAGACTCATGTTTCAAAATGAAAAGATTTTTCCACGTAGAGTCATCTAAGAAGATTTATTTTATTTGATTTTCCACTTTTCGGCAAGAATATATACAAGATTTTTGCCTTTTGATGTTGACAATATCTATTAATCCCTTTACAATAATATTCAGAACATCTAATGACTTCATAAATCCTATAAATACAATTTCATGTATTTATTAAGGTAGAAAAGTAATAAACCTGGTTAATAACAAATAAAATTAAATGTAAAGAAACCATTTGTGCATTAGGATCAAAATAGGACCAAGAGATATAATTTGAGCATCGGTAATTTTAGAAAACCCCCTCAATCACAGAAAACGACCAAAATCATTGCCGAAATGGTAGACACTATTTGTGCATTTGGCTCAAAATAGGACCAACAGGTATATTTTCAGTATTGGTAATTTTCGACAACCCTTCAATCGCACAAAGAATGCCTTATATCATTTCAAAATCAACCAAAATCATTACTTTTGTCTCAAAAATGTGGAAAGACAAGTAATAGTGTAATCAGCTTTATTACTAAATGCTTTAAAATCAGACAGATTGATTTGTCAAAATACTAATATTTTTAAGACTCATGTTTCAAAATGAAAAGATTTTTCCACGTAGAGTCATCTAAGAAGATTTATTTTATTTGATTTTCCACTTTTCGGCAAGAATATATACAAGATTTTTGCCTTTTGATGTTGACAATATCTATTAATCCCTTTACAATAATTATCAGAATCTCTAATGACTTCATAAATCCTATAAATACAATTTCATGTACTTATTAAGGTAGAAAAGTAATAAACCTGGTTAATAACAAATAAAATTAAATGTAAAGAAACCATTTGTGCATTAGGATCAAAATAGGACCAAGAGATATAATTTGAGCATCGGTAATTTTAGAAAACCCCTCAATCACAGAAAACGACCAAAATCATTGCCGAAATGGTAGACACTATTTGTGCATTTGGCTCAAAATAGGACCAACAGGTATATTTTCAGTGTTGGTAATTTTCGACAACCCTTCAATCGCACAAACAATGCCTTATATCATTTCAAAATCAACCAAAATCATTACTTTTGTCTCAAAAATGTGGAAAGACAAGTAATAGTGTAATCAGCTTTATTACTAAATGGTTTAAAATCAGACAGATTGATTTGTCAAAATACTAATATTTTTAAGACTCATGTTTCAAAATGAAAAGATTTTTCCACGTAGAGTGATCTAAGAAGATTTATTTTATTTGATTTTCCACTTTTCGGCAAGAATATATATAAGATTTTTTCCTTTTGATGTTGACAATATCTATTAATCCCTTTACAATAATATTCAGAATCTCTAATGACTTCATAAATCCTATAAATACAATTTCATGTACTTATTATGGTAGAAAAGTAATAAACCTGGTTAATAACAAATAAAATTAAATGTAAAGAAACCATTTGTGCATTAGGATCAAAATAGGACCAAGAGATATAATTTGAGCATCGGTAATTTTAGAAAACCCCTCAATCACAGAAAACGACCAAAATCATTGCCGAAATGGTAAGACACTATTTGTGCATTATGGCTCAAAATAGGACCAACAGGTATATTTTCAGTATTGGTAATTTTCGACAACCCTTCAATCGCACAAAGAATGCCTTATATCATTTCAAAATCAACCAAAATTATTACTTTTGTCTCAAAAATGTGGAAAGACAAGTAATAGTGTAATCAGCTTTATTACTAAATGCTTTAAAATCAGACAGATTGATTTGTCAAAATACTAATATTTTTAAGACTCATGTTTCAAAATGAAAAGATTTTTCCACGTAGAGTCATCTAAGAAGATTTATTTTATTTGATTTTCCACTTTTCGGCAAGAATATATACAAGATTTTTGCCTTTTGATGTTGACAATATCTATTAATCCCTTTACAATAATTATCAGAATCTCTAATGACTTCATAAATCCTATAAATACAATTTCATGTACTTATTAAGGTAGAAAAGTAATAAACCTGGTTAATAACAAATAAAATTAAATGTAAAGAAACCATTTGTGCATTAGGATCAAAATAGGACCAAGAGATATAATTTGAGCATCGGTAATTTTAGAAAACCCCTCAATCACAGAAAACGACCAAAATCATTGCCGAAATGGTAGACACTATTTGTGCATTTGGCTCAAAATAGGACCAACAGGTATATTTTCAGTGTTGGTAATTTTCGACAACCCTTCAATCGCACAAACAATGCCTTATATCATTTCAAAATCAACCAAAATCATTACTTTTGTCTCAAAAATGTGGAAAGACAAGTAATAGTGTAATCAGCTTTATTACTAAATGGTTTAAAATCAGACAGATTGATTTGTCAAAATACTAATATTTTTAAGACTTCATGTTTCAAAATGAAAAGATTTTTCCACGTAGAGTCATCTAAGAAGATTTATTTTATTTGATTTTCCACTTTTCGGCAAGAATATATACAAGATTTTTGCCTTTTGATGTTGACAATATCTATTAATCCCTTTACAATAATATTCAGAACTCTAATGACTTCATAAATCCTATAAATACAATTTCATGTACTTATTAAGGTAGAAAAGTAATAAACCTGGTTAATAACAAATAAAATTAAATGGTAAAGAAACCATTTGTGCATTAGGATCAAAATAGGACCAAGAGATATAATTTGAGCATCGGTAATTTTAGAAAACCCCTCAATCACAGAAAACGACCAAAATCATTGCCGAAATGGTAAGACACTATTTGTGCATTGGCTCAAAATAGGACCAACAGGTATATTTTCAGTATTGGTAATTTTCGACAACCCTTCAATCGCACAAAGCAATGCCTTATATCATTTCAAAATCAACCAAAATCATTACTTTTGTCTCAAAAATGTGGAAAGACAAGTAAGAGTGTAATCAGCTTTATTACGAAATGCTTTAAAATCAGACAGATTGATTTGTCAAAATACTAATATTTTTAAGACTCATGTTTCAAAATGAAAAGATTTTTCCACGTAGAGTCATCTAAGAAGATTTATTTTATTTTATTTTCCACTTTTCGGCAAGAATATATATAAGATTTTTTCCTTTTGATGTTGACAATATCTATTAATCCCTTTACAATAATATTCAGAACCTCTAATGACTTCATAAATCCTATAAATACAATTTCATGTACTCATTAAGGTAGAAAAGTAATAAACCTGGTTAATAACAAATAAAATTAAATGTAAAGAAACCATTTGTGCATTAGGATCAAAATAGGACCAAGAGATATAATTTGAGCATCGGTAATTTTAGAAAACCCCTCAATCACAGAAAACGACCAAAATCATTGCCGAAATGGTAAGACACTATTTGTGCATTTGGCTCAAAATAGGACCAACAGGTATATTTTCAGTATTGGTAATTTTCGACAACCCTTCAATCGCACAAAGAATGCCTTATATCATTTCAAAATCAACCAAAATCATTACTTTTGTCTCAAAAATGTGGAAAGACAAGTAATAGTGTAATCAGCTTTATTACTAAATGCTTTAAAATCAGACAGATTGATTTGTCAAAATACTAATATTTTCAAGACTCATGTTTCAAAATGAAAAGATTTTTCCACGTAGAGTCATCTAAGAAGATTTATTTTATTTTATTTTCCACTTTTCGGCAAGAATATATACAAGATTTTTGCCTTTTGATGTTGACAATATCTATTAATCCCTTTACAATAATATTCAGAACTCTAATGACTTCATAAATCCTATAAATACAATTTCATGTACTTATTAAGGTAGAAAAGTAATAAACCTGGTTAATAACAAATAAAATTAAATGGTAAAGAAACCATTTGTGCATTAGGATCAAAATAGGACCAAGAGATATAATTTGAGCATCGGTAATTTTAGAAAACCCCTCAATCGCACAAAACGACCAAAATCATTGCCGAAATGGTAAGACACTATTTGTGCATTTGGCTCAAAATAGGACCAACAGGTGTATTTTCAGTATTGGTAATTTTCGACAACCCTTCAATCGCACAAAGAATGCCTTATATCATTTCAAAATCAACCAAAATCATTACTTTTGTCTCAAAAATGTGGAAAGACAAGTAATAGTGTAATCAGCTTTATTACTAAATGCTTTAAAATCAGACAGATAGATTTGTCAAAATACTAATATTTTCAAGACTCATGTTTCAAAATGAAAAGATTTTTCCACGTAGAGTCCTCTAAGAAGATTTATTTTATTTGATTTTCCACTTTTCGGCAAGAATATATACAAGATTTTTGCCTTTTGATGTTGACAATATCTATTAATCCCTTTACAATAATATTCAGAACTCTAATGACTTCATAAATCCTATAAATACAATTTCATGTATTATTAAGGTAGAAAAGTAATAAACCTGGTTAATAACAAATAAAATTAAATGGTAAGAAACCATTTGTGCATTAGGATCAAAATAGGACCAAGAGATATAATTTGAGCATCGGTAATTTTAGAAAACCCCTCAATCACAGAAAACGACCAAAATCATTGCCGAAATGGTAAGACACTATTTGTGCATTTGGCTCAAAATAGGACCAACAGGTATATTTTCAGTATTGGTAATTTTCGACAATCCCTTCAATCGCACAAAGAATGCCTTATATCATTTCAAAATCAACCAAAATCATTACTTTTGTCTCAAAAATGTGGAAAGACAAGTAATAGTGTAATCAGCTTTATTACTAAATGCTTTAAAATCAGACAGATTGATTTGTCAAAATACTAATATTTTTAAGATTCATGTTTCAAAATGAAAAGATTTTTCCACGTAGAGTCATCTAAGAAGATTTATTTTATTTGATTTTCCACTTTTCGGCAAGAATATATACAAGATTTTTGCCTTTTGATGTTGACAATATCTATTAATCCCTTTACAATAATATTCAGAACATCTAATGACTTCATAAATCCTATAAATACAATTTCATGTATTTATTAAGGTAGAAAAGTAATAAACCTGGTTAATAACAAATAAAATTAAATGGTAAAGAAACCATTTGTGCATTAGGATCAAAATAGGACCAAGAGATATAATTTGAGCATCGGTAATTTTAGAAAACCCCTCAATCACAGAAAACGACCAAAATCATTGCCGAAATGGTAAGACACTATTTGTGCATTTGGCTCAAAATAGGACCAACAGGTATATTTTCAGTATTGGTAATTTTCGACAATCCCTTCAATCGCACAAAGAATGCCTTATATCATTTCAAAATCAACCAAAATCATTACTTTTGTCTCAAAAATGTGGAAAGACAAGTAATAGTGTAATCAGCTTTATTACTAAATGCTTTTAAAATCAGACAGATTGATTTGTCAAAATACTAATATTTTTAAGACTCATGTTTCAAAATGAAAAGATTTTTCCACGTAGAGTCATCTAAGAAGATTTATTTATTTGATTTTCCACTTTTCGGCAAGAATATATACAAGATTTTTGCCTTTTGATGTTGACAATATCTATTAATCCCTTTACAATAATATTCAGAAATCTCTAATGACTTCATAAATCCTATAAATACAATTTCATGTACTTATTAAGGTAGAAAAGTAATAAACCTGGTTAATAACAAATAAAATTAAATGTAAAGAAACCATTTGTGCATTAGGATCAAAATAGGACCAAGAGATATAATTTGAGCATCGGTAATTTTAGAAAACCCCTCAATCACAGAAAACGACCAAAATCATTGCCGAAATGGTAAGACACTATTTGTGCATTTGGCTCAAAATAGGACCAACAGGTATATTTTCAGTGATTGGTAATTTTCGACAATCCCTTCAATCGCACAAACAATGCCTTATATCATTTCAAAATCAACCAAAATCATTACTTTTGTCTCAAAAATGTGGAAAGACAAGTAATAGTGTAATCAGCTTTATTACTAAATGCTTTAAAATCAGACAGATTGATTTGTCAAAATACTAATATTTTTAAGATTCATGTTTCAAAATGAAAAGATTTTTCCACGTAGAGTCATCTAAGAAGATTTATTTTATTTGATTTTCCACTTTTCGGCAAGAATATATACAAGATTTTTGCCTTTTGATGTTGACAATATCTATTAATCCCTTTACAATAATATTCAGAACATCTAATGACTTCATAAATCCTATAAATACAATTTCATGTATTTATTAAGGTAGAAAAGTAATAAACCTGGTTAATAACAAAGAAAATTAAATGGTAAGAAACCATTTGTGCATTAGGATCAAAATAGGACCAAGAGATATAATTTGAGCATCGGTAATTTTAGAAAACCCCCTCAATCACAGAAAACGACCAAAATCATTGCCGAAATGGTAAGACACTATTTGTGCATTTGGCTCAAAATAGGACCAACAGGTATATTTTCAGTATTGGTAATTTTCGACAATCCCTTCAATCGCACAAAGAATGCCTTATATCATTTCAAAATCAACCAAAATCATTACTTTTGTCTCAAAAATGTGGAAAGACAAGTAATAGTGTAATCAGCTTTATTACTAAATGCTTTAAAATCAGACAGATTTGATTTGTCAAAATACTAATATTTTTAAGATTCATGTTTCAAAATGAAAAGATTTTTCCACGTAGAGTCATCTAAGAAGATTTATTTTATTTGATTTTCCACTTTTCGGCAAGAATATATACAAGATTTTTGCCTTTTGATGTTGACAATATCTATTAATCCCTTTACAATAATATTCAGAACCTCTAATGACTTCATAAATCCTATAAATACAATTTCATGTACTCATTAAGGTAGAAAAGTAATAAACCTGGTTAATAACAAAGAAAATTAAATGGTAAGAAACCATTTATGCGTTAGGATCAAAATAGGACCAAGAGATATAATTTGAGCATCGGTAATTTTAGAAAACCCCTCAATCACACAAAACGACCAAAATCATTGCCGAAATGGTAAGACACTATTTGTGCATTTGGCTCAAAATAGGACCAACAGGTATATTTTCAGCATTGGTAATTTTCGACAACCCTTCAATCGCACAAAGAATGCCTTATATCATTTCAAAATAAACCAAAATCATTACTTTTGTCTCAAAAATGTGGAAAGACAAGTAATAGTGTAATCAGCTTTATTACGAAATGCTTTAAAATCAGACAGATTGATTTGTCAAAATACTAATATTTTTAAGACTCATGTTTCAAAATGAAAAGATTTTTCCACGTAGAGTCATCTAAGAAGATTTATTTTATTTTATTTTCCACTCTTCGGCAAGAATATATAAAAGATTTTTTCCTTTTGATGTTGACAATATCTATTAATCCCTTTACAATAATATTCAGAACCTCTAATGACTTCATAAATCCTATAAATACAATTTCATGTATTTATTAAGGTAGAAACGTAATAAACCTGGTTAATAACAAATAAAATTAAATGGTAAGAAACCATTTGTGCATTAGGATCAAAATAGGACCAAGAGATATAATTTGAGCATCGGTAATTTTAGAAAACCCCCTCAATCACAGAAAACGACCAAAATCATTGCCGAAATGGTAAGACACTATTTGTGCATTTGGCTCAAAATAGGACCAACAGGTATATTTTCAGTATTGGTAATTTTCGACAATCCCTTCAATCGCACAAAGAATGCCTTATATCATTTCAAAATCAACCAAAATCATTACTTTTGTCTCAAAAATGTGGAAAGACAAGTAATAGTGTAATCAGCTTTATTACTAAATGCTTTAAAATCAGACAGATTGATTTGTCAAAATACTAATATTTTTAAGACTCATGTTTCAAAATGAAAAGATTTTTCCACGTAGAGTCATCTAAGAAGATTTATTTTATTTGATTTTCCACTTTTCGGCAAGAATATATACAAGATTTTTGCCTTTTGATGTTGACAATATCTATTAATCCCTTTACAATAATATTCAGAACTCTAATGACTTCATAAATCCTATAAATACAATTTCATGTATTTATTAAGGTAGAAAAGTAATAAACCTGGTTAATAACAAATAAAATTAAATGGTAAGAAACCATTTGTGCATTAGGATCAAAATAGGACCAAGAGATATAATTTGAGCATCGGTAATTTTAGAAAACCCCTCAATCACAGAAAACGACCAAAATCATTGCCGAAATGGTAAGACACTATTTGTGCATTTGGCTCAAAATAGGACCAACAGGTATATTTTCAGTATTGGTAATTTTCGACAATCCCTTCAATCGCACAAAGAATGCCTTATATCATTTCAAAATCAACCAAAATCATTACTTTTGTCTCAAAAATGTGGAAAGACAAGTAATAGTGTAATCAGCTTTATTACTAAATGCTTTTAAAATCAGACAGATTGATTTGTCAAAATACTAATATTTTTAAGACTCATGTTTCAAAATGAAAAGATTTTTCCACGTAGAGTCATCTAAGAAGATTTATTTTATTTGATTTTCCACTTTTCGGCAAGAATATATACAAGATTTTTGCCTTTTGATGTTGACAATATCTATTAATCCCTTTACAATAATATTCAGAAACTCTAATGACTTCATAAATCCTATAAATACAATTTCATGTATTTATTAAGGTAGAAAAGTAATAAACCTGGTTAATAACAAATAAAATTAAATGGTAAGAAACCATTTGTGCATTAGGATCAAAATAGGACCAAGAGATATAATTTGAGCATCGGTAATTTTAGAAAACCCCTCAATCACAGCAAAACGACCAAATCATTGCCGAAATGGTAAGACACTATTTGTGCATTTGGCTCAAAATAGGACCAACAGGTATATTTTCAGTATTGGTAATTTTCGACAACCCTTCAATCGCACAAAGAATGCCTTATATCATTTCAAAATCAACCAAAATCATTACTTTTGTCTCAAAAATGTGGAAAGACAAGTAATAGTGTAATCAGCTTTATTACTAAATGCTTTAAAATCAGACAGATTGATTTGTCAAAATACTAATATTTTTAAGACTCATGTTTCAAAATGAAAAGATTTTTCCACGTAGAGTCATCTAAGAAGATTTATTTTATTTGATTTTCCACTTTTCGGCAAGAATATATACAGATTTTTTGCCTTTTGATGTTGACAATATCTATTAATCCCTTTTACAATAATATTCAGAATCTCTAATGACTTCATAAATCCTATAAATACAATTTCATGTACTTATTATGGTAGAAAAGTAATAAACCTGGTTAATAACAAATAAAATTAAATGTAAGAAACCATTTGTGCATTAGGATCAAAATAGGACCAAGAGATATAATTTGAGCATCGGTAATTTTAGAAAACCCCTCAATCACAGAAAACGACCAAAATCATTGCCGAAATGGTAAGACACTATTTGTGCATTTGGCTAAAAATAGGACCAACAGGTATATTTTCAGCATTGGTAATTTTCGACAACCCTTCAATCGCACAAAGAATGCCTTATATCATTTCAAAATAAACCAAAATCATTACTTTTGTCTCAAAAATGTGGAAAGACAAGTAATAGTGTAATCAGCTTTATTACGAAATGCTTTAAAATCAGACATATTGATTTGTCAAAATACTAATATTTTTAAGACTCATGTTTCAAAATGAAAAGATTTTTCCACGTAGAGTCATCTAATAAGATTTATTTTATTTTTTTTCCACTTTTCGGTAAGAATATATACAAGATTTTTGCCTTTTGATGTTGACAATATCTATTAATCCCTTTACAATAATATTCAGAACATCTAATGACTTCATAAATCCTATAAATACAATTTCATGTATTTATTAAGGTAGAAAAGTAATAAACCTGGTTAATAACAAATAAAATTAAATGTAAAGAAACCATTTGTGCATTAGGATCAAAATAGGACCAAGAGATATAATTTGAGCATCGGTAATTTTAGAAAACCCCTCAATCACAGAAAACGACCAAAATCATTGCCGAAATGGTAAGACACTATTTGTGCATTTGGCTCAAAATAGGACCAACAGGTATATTTTCAGTATTGGTAATTTTCGACAACCCTTCAATCGCACAAAGAATGCCTTATATCATTTCAAAATCAACCAAAATCATTACTTTTGTCTCAAAAATGTGGAAAGACAAGTAATAGTGTAATCAGCTTTATTACTAAATGCTTTAAAATCAGACAGATTGATTTGTCAAAATACTAATATTTTAAGACTCATGTTTCAAAATGAAAAGATTTTTCCACGTAGAGTCATCTAAGAAGATTTATTTTATTTGATTTTCCACTTTTCGGCAAGAATATATACAAGATTTTTGCCTTTTGATGTTGACAATATCTATTAATCCCTTTACAATAATATTCAGAATCTCTAATGACTTCATAAATCCTATAAATACAATTTCATGTACTTATTAAGGTAGAAAAGTAATAAACCTGGTTAATAACAAATAAAATTAAATGTAAAGAAACCATTTGTGCATTAGGATCAAAATAGGACCAGAGATATAATTTGAGCATCGGTAATTTTAGAAAACCCCTCAATCACAGAAAACGACCAAAATCATTGCCGAAATGGTAAGACAGCTATTTGTGCATTTGGCTCAAAATAGGACCAACAGGTATATTTTCAGTATTGGTAATTTTCGACAACCCTTCAATCGCACAAAGAATGCCTTATATCATTTCAAAATCAACCAAAATCATTACTTTTGTCTCAAAAATGTGGAAAGACAAGTAATAGTGTAATCAGCTTTATTACTAAATGCTTTAAAATCAGACAGATTGATTGTCAAAATACTAATATTTTTAAGACTCATGTTTCAAAATGAAAAGATTTTTCCACGTAGAGTCATCTAAGAAGATTTATTTTATTTTATTTTCCATTTTTCGGCAAGAATATATACAAGATTTTTGCCTTTTGATGTTGACAATATCTATTAATCCCTTTACAATATATTCAGAACATCTAATGACTTCATAAATCCTATAAATACAATTTCATGTATTTATTAAGGTAGAAAAGTAATAAACCTGGTTAATAACAAATAAAATTAATGTAAAAAACCATTTGTGCATTAGGATCAAAATAGGACCAAGAGATATAATTTGAGCATCGGTAATTTTAGAAACCCCCTCAATCACAGAAAACGACCAAAATCATTGCCGAAATGGTGAGACACTATTTGTGCATTTGGCTCAAAATAGGACCAACAGGTATATTTTCAGTATTGGTAATTTTCGACAACCCTTCAATCGCACAAAGAATGCCTTATATCATTTCAAAATCAACCAAAATCATTACTTTTGTCTCAAAAATGTGGAAAGACAAGTATAGTGTAATCAGCTTTATTACTAAATGCTTTAAAATCAGACAGATTGATTTGTCAAAATACTAATATTTTTAAGACTCATGTTTCAAAATGAAAAGATTTTTCCACGTAGAGTCATCTAAGAAGATTTATTTTATTTGATTTTCCACTTTTCGGCAAGAATATATACAAGATTTTGCCTTTTGATGTTGACAATATCTATTAATCCCTTTTCAATAATATTCAGAATCTCTAATGACTTCATAAATCCTATAAATACAATTTCATGTACTTATTAAGGTAAAAAGTAATAAACCTGGTTAATAACAATAAAATTAAATGTAAAGAAACCATTTGTGCATTAGGATCAAAATAGGACCAAGAGATATAATTTGAGCATCGGTAATTTTAGAAACCCCTCAATCACAGAAAACGACCAAAATCATTGCCGAAATGGTAAGACACTATTTGTGCATTTGGCTCAAATAGGACCAACAGGTATATTTTCAGTATTGGTAATTTTCGACAACCTTCAATCGCACAAACAATGCCTTATATCATTTCAAAATCAACCAAAATCATTACTTTTGTCTCAAAAATGTGGAAA
>SRSM01000110.1:0-12619 GCA_019593545.1 Apocynum venetum | reverse complement strand
TGGATTTCGCGTTTCGCGCACGGTGGTCGATTTACTCGCAATCATACATGACTGGCATTTTTATTATGGAATTGTCATCTAAGCGCTTGCGTGTGCCAACGGAGGATTCTGACAGCTCGTTTCGCAAAAAAAGCACTCTATTGAAGAGTATTTGCAAAATTCGCACATAAAATCGGTTGGGGTTTCGAAATTCGAAAAATCCGAGCCCCCGATCCACATATTCGATAATCGAGAAAAATCGAGTGTGTTATATAAAAAAAATTTTGTAGATGCCGGTGGGTGGTAAAAGGAACCGATCGCCGAGCCAACACGGGTGCGATCATACCAGCACTAATGCACCGGATCCCATCAGAACTCCGAAGTTAAGCGTGCTTGGGCGAGAGTAGTACTAGGATGGGTGACCCCCTGGGAAGTCCTCGTGCACCCCTCTCGTTTTGCTACTTCTCTCGTTGAATCGTGAAGCAGGTGGATTTCGCGTTTCGCGCACCGGTGGTCGATTTTACTGGCAATCATACATGACTGGCATTTTTTTTATGGAATTGTCATCTAAGCGCTTGCGTGTGCCAACGGCGGATTCTCGTTTTGTCTACTTACTCTTTCGAATTGAAAAAAAAAAATCGTCTCGAAGCAGGTGGATTTCGCGTTTCGCGCACCGGTGGTCGATTTTACTCGCAATCATCACATGACTGGCATTTTTATTATGGAATTGTCATCTAAGCGCTTGCGTGTGCCAACGGAGGATTCTGACAGCTCGTTTCGCAAAAAAAGCACTCTATTGAAGAGTATTTGCAAAATTTCGCACATAAAAATCGGTTGGGGTTTCGAAATTCGAAAAAAATCCGAGCCGAGCCCCCGATCCACATATTCGATAATCGAGAAAAATCGAGTGTGTTATATAAAAAAAAATTTTGTAGATGCCGGTGGGTGGTAAAAGGAACCGATCGCCGAGCCAACAACGGGTGCGATCATACCAGCACTAATGCACCGGATCCCATCAGAACTCCGAAGTTAAGCGTGCTTGGGCGAGAGTAGTACTAGGATGGGTGACCCCCTGGGAAGTCCTCGTGTTGCACCCCTCTCGTTTTGTGAAGCAGGTGGATTTCGCGTTTCGCGCACCGGTGGTCGATTTTACTGGCAATCATACATGACTGGCATTTTTTTTATGGAATTGTCATCTAAGCGCTTGCGTGTGCCAACGGCGGATTCTCGTTTTGTCTACTTACTCTTTCGAATTGAAAAAAAAAAAAATCGTCTCGAAGCAGGTGGATTTCGCGTTTCGCGCACCGGTGGTCGATTTTACTCGCAATCATACATGACTGGCATTTTTATTATGGAATTGTCATCTAAGCGCTTGCGTGTGCCAACGGAGGATTCTGACAGCTCGTTTCGCAAAAAAAGCACTCTATTGAAGAGTATTTGCAAAATTTCGCACATAAAAATCGGTTGGGGTTTCGAAATTCGAAAAATCCGAGCCCCCGATCCACATATTCGATAATCGAGAAAAATCGAGTGTGTTATATAAAAAAAAATTTTGTAGATGCCGGTGGGTGGTAAAAGGAACCGATCGCCGAGCCAACAACGGGTGCGATCATACCAGCACTAATGCACCGGATCCCATCAGAACTCCGAAGTTAAGCGTGCTTGGGCGAGAGTAGTACTAGGATGGGTGACCCCCTGGGAAGTCCTCGTGTTGCACCCCTCTCGTTTTGTGAAGCAGGTGGATTTCGCGTTTCGCGCACCGGTGGTCGATTTTACTGGCAATCATACATGACTGGCATTTTTTTTATGGAATTGTCATCTAAGCGCTTGCGTGTGCCAACGGCGGATTCTCGTTTTGTCTACTTACTCTTTCGAATTGAAAAAAAAAAATCGTCTCGAAGCAGGTGGATTTCGCGTTTCGCGCACCGGTGGTCGATTTTACTCGCAATCATACATGACTGGCATTTTTATTATGGAATTGTCATCTAAGCGCTTGCGTGTGCCAACGGAGGATTCTGACAGCTCGTTTCGCAAAAAAAGCACTCTATTGAAGAGTATTTGCAAAATTTCGCACATAAAAATCGGTTGGGGTTTCGAAATTCGAAAAATCCGAGCCCCCGATCCACATATTCGATAATCGAGAAAAATCGAGTGTGTTATATAAAAAAAAATTTTGTAGATGCCGGTGGGTGGTAAAAGGAACCGATCGCCGAGCCAACAACGGGTGCGATCATACCAGCACTAATGCACCGGATCCCATCAGAACTCCGAAGTTAAGCGTGCTTGGGCGAGAGTAGTACTAGGATGGGTGACCCCCTGGGAAGTCCTCGTGTTGCACCCCTCTCGTTTTGTCTACTTACTCTTCGAATTGAATCGTCTCGAAGCAGGTGGATTTCGCGTTTCGCGCACCGGTGGTCGATTTTACTGGCAATCATACATGACTGGCATTTTTTTATGGAATTGTCATCTAAGCGCTTGCGTGTGCCAACGGCGGATTCTCGTTTTGTCTACTTACTCTTTCGAATTGAAAAAAAAAAATCGTCTCGAAGCAGGTGGATTTCGCGTTTCGCGCACCGGTGGTCGATTTTACTCGCAATCATACATGACTGGCATTTTTATTATGGAATTGTCATCTAAGCGCTTGCGTGTGCCAACGGAGGATTCTGACAGCTCGTTTCGCAAAAAAAGCACTCTATTGAAGAGTATTTGCAAAATTTCGCACATAAAAATCGGTTGGGGTTTCGAAATTCGAAAAATCCGAGCCCCCGATCCACATATTCGATAATCGAGAAAAATCGAGTGTGTTTATATAAAAAAAATTTTGTAGATGCCGGTGGGTGGTAAAAGGAACCGATCGCCGAGCCAACAACGGGTGCGATCATACCAGCACTAATGCACCGGATCCCATCAGAACTCCGAAGTTAAGCGTGCTTGGGCGAGAGTAGTACTAGGATGGGTGACCCCCTGGGAAGTCCTCGTGTTGCACCCCTCTCGTTTTGTGAAGCAGGTGGATTTCGCGTTTCGCGCACCGGTGGTCGATTTTACTGGCAATCATACATGACTGGCATTTTTTTTATGGAATTGTCATCTAAGCGCTTGCGTGTGCCAACGGCGGATTCTCGTTTTGTCTACTTACTCTTTCGAATTGAAAAAAAAAAAATCGTCTCGAAGCAGGTGGATTTCGCGTTTCGCGCACCGGTGGTCGATTTTACTCGCAATCATACATGACTGGCATTTTTATTATGGAATTGTCATCTAAGCGCTTGCGTGTGCCAACGGAGGATTCTGACAGCTCGTTTCGCAAAAAAAGCACTCTATTGAAGAGTATTTGCAAAATTTCGCACATAAAAATCGGTTGGGGTTTCGAAATTCGAAAAATCCGAGCCCCCGATCCACATATTCGATAATCGAGAAAAATCGAGTGTGTTATATAAAAAAAAATTTTGTAGATGCCGGTGGGTGGTAAAAGAACCGATCGCCGAGCCAACAACGGGTGCGATCATACCAGCACTAATGCACCGGATCCCATCAGAACTCCGAAGTTAAGCGTGCTTGGGCGAGAGTAGTACTAGGATGGGTGACCCCCTGGGAAGTCCTCGTGTTGCACCCCTCTCGTTTTGAAGCAGGTGGATTTCGCGTTTCGCGCACCGGTGGTCGATTTTACTGGCAATCATACATGACTGGCATTTTTTTTATGGAATTGTCATCTAAGCGCTTGCGTGTGCCAACGGCGGATTCTCGTTTTGTCTACTTACTCTTTCGAATTGAAAAAAAAAAATCGTCTCGAAGCAGGTGGATTTCGCGTTTCGCGCACCGGTGGTCGATTTTACTCGCAATCATACATGACTGGCATTTTTATTATGGAATTGTCATCTAAGCGCTTGCGTGTGCCAACGGAGGATTCTGACAGCTCGTTTCGCAAAAAAAGCACTCTATTGAAGAGTATTTGCAAAATTTCGCACATAAAAATCGGTTGGGGTTTCGAAATTCGAAAAATCCGAGCCCCCGATCCACATATTCGATAATCGAGAAAAATCGAGTGTGTTATATAAAAAAAAATTTTGTAGATGCCGGTGGGTGGTAAAAGGAACCGATCGCCGAGCCAACAACGGGTGCGATCATACCAGCACTAATGCACCGGATCCCATCAGAACTCCGAAGTTAAGCGTGCTTGGGCGAGAGTAGTACTAGGATGGGTGACCCCCTGGGAAGTCCTCGTGTTGCACCCCTCTCGTTTTGTGAAGCAGGTGGATTTCGCGTTTCGCGCACCGGTGGTCGATTTTACTGGCAATCATACATGACTGGCATTTTTTTTATGGAATTGTCATCTAAGCGCTTGCGTGTGCCAACGGCGGATTCTCGTTTTGTCTACTTACTCTTTCGAATTGAAAAAAAAAAAATCGTCTCGAAGCAGGTGGATTTCGCGTTTCGCGCACCGGTGGTCGATTTTACTCGCAATCATACATGACTGGCATTTTTATTATGGAATTGTCATCTAAGCGCTTGCGTGTGCCAACGGAGGATTCTGACAGCTCGTTTCGCAAAAAAAAGCACTCTATTGAAGAGTATTTGCAAAATTTCGCACATAAAAATCGGTTGGGGTTTCGAAATTCGAAAAATCCGAGCCCCCGATCCACATATTCGATAATCGAGAAAAATCGAGTGTGTTATATAAAAAAAAATTTTGTAGATGCCGGTGGGTGGTAAAAGGAACCGATCGCCGAGCCAACAACGGGTGCGATCATACCAGCACTAATGCACCGGATCCCATCAGAACTCCGAAGTTAAGCGTGCTTGGGCGAGAGTAGTACTAGGATGGGTGACCCCCTGGGAAGTCCTCGTGTTGCACCCCTCTCGTTTTGTCTACTTACTCTTTTGAATCGTCTCGAAGCAGGTGGATTTCGCGTTTCGCGCACCGGTGGTCGATTTTACTGGCAATCATACATGACTGGCATTTTTTTTATGGAATTGTCATCTAAGCGCTTGCGTGTGCCAACGGCGGATTCTCGTTTTGTCTACTTACTCTTTCGAATTGAAAAAAAAAAAATCGTCTCGAAGCAGGTGGATTTCGCGTTTCGCGCACCGGTGGTCGATTTTACTCGCAATCATACATGACTGGCATTTTTATTATGGAATTGTCATCTAAGCGCTTGCGTGTGCCAACGGAGGATTCTGACAGCTCGTTTCGCAAAAAAAGCACTCTATTGAAGAGTATTTGCAAAATTTCGCACATAAAAATCGGTTGGGGTTTCGAAATTCGAAAAATCCGAGCCCCCGATCCACATATTCGATAATCGAGAAAAATCGAGTGTGTTATATAAAAAAAAATTTTGTAGATGCCGGTGGGTGGTAAAAGGAAGCCGATCGCCGAGCCAACAACGGGTGCGATCATACCAGCACTAATGCACCGGATCCCATCAGAACTCCGAAGTTAAGCGTGCTTGGGCGAGAGTAGTACTAGGATGGGTGACCCCCTGGGAAGTCCTCGTGTTGCACCCCTCTCGTTTTGTGAAGCAGGTGGATTTCGCGTTTCGCGCACCGGTGGTCGATTTTACTGGCAATCATACATGACTGGCATTTTTTTTATGGAATTGTCATCTAAGCGCTTGCGTGTGCCAACGGCGGATTCTCGTTTTGTCTACTTACTCTTTCGAATTGAAAAAAAAAAAATCGTCTCGAAGCAGGTGGATTTCGCGTTTCGCGCACCGGTGGTCGATTTTACTCGCAATCATACATGACTGGCATTTTTATTATGGAATTGTCATCTAAGCGCTTGCGTGTGCCAACGGAGGATTCTGACAGCTCGTTTCGCAAAAAAGCACTCTATTGAAGAGTATTTGCAAAATTTCGCACATAAAAATCGGTTGGGGTTTCGAAATTCGAAAAATCCGAGCCCCCGATCCACATATTCGATAATCGAGAAAAATCGAGTGTGTTATATAAAAAAAAATTTTGTAGATGCCGGTGGGTGGTAAAAGGAACCGATCGCCGAGCCAACAACGGGTGCGATCATACCAGCACTAATGCACCGGATCCCATCAGAACTCCGAAGTTAAGCGTGCTTGGGCGAGAGTAGTACTAGGATGGGTGACCCCCTGGGAAGTCCTCGTGTTGCACCCCTCTCGTTTTGTCTACTTACTTTCGAATTGAAAAAAAAAAAATCGTCTCGAAGCAGGTGGATTTCGCGTTTCGCGCACCGGTGGTCGATTTTACTCGCAATCATACATGACTGGCATTTTTTTATTATGGAATTGTCATCTAAGCGCTTGCGTGTGCCAACGGAGGATTCTGACAGCTCGTTTCGCAAAAAAAGCACTCTATTGAAGAGTATTTGCAAAATTTCGCACATAAAAATCGGTTGGGGTTTCGAAATTCGAAAAATCCGAGCCCCCGATCCACATATTCGATAATCGAGAAAAATCGAGTGTGTTATATAAAAAAAAATTTTGTAGATGCCGGTGGGTGGTAAAAGGAACCGATCGCCGAGCCAACAACGGGTGCGATCATACCAGCACTAATGCACCGGATCCCATCAGAACTCCGAAGTTAAGCGTGCTTGGGCGAGAGTAGTACTAGGATGGGTGACCCCCTGGGAAGTCCTCGTGTTGCACCCCTCTCGTTTTGTGAAGCAGGTGGATTTCGCGTTTCGCGCACCGGTGGTCGATTTTACTGGCAATCATACATGACTGGCATTTTTTTTATGGAATTGTCATCTAAGCGCTTGCGTGTGCCAACGGCGGATTCTCGTTTGTCTACTTACTCTTTCGAATTGAAAAAAAAAAAATCGTCTCGAAGCAGGTGGATTTCGCGTTTCGCGCACCGGTGGTCGATTTTACTCGCAATCATACATGACTGGCATTTTTATTATGGAATTGTCATCTAAGCGCTTGCGTGTGCCAACGGAGGATTCTGACAGCTCGTTTCGCAAAAAAAGCACTCTATTGAAGAGTATTTGCAAAATTTCGCACATAAAAATCGGTTGGGGTTTCGAAATTCGAAAAATCCGAGCCCCCGATCCACATATTCGATAATCGAGAAAAATCGAGTGTGTTATATAAAAAAAAATTTTGTAGATGCCGGTGGGTGGTAAAAGGAACCGATCGCCGAGCCAACAACGGGTGCGATCATACCAGCACTAATGCACCGGATCCCATCAGAACTCCGAAGTTAAGCGTGCTTGGGCGAGAGTAGTACTAGGATGGGTGACCCCCTGGGAAGTCCTCGTGTTGCACCCCTCTCGTTTTGTCTACTTACTCTTTGAATCGTCTCGAAGCAGGTGGATTTCGCGTTTCGCGCACCGGTGGTCGATTTTACTGGCAATCATACATGACTGGCATTTTTTTTATGGAATTGTCATCTAAGCGCTTGCGTGTGCCAACGGCGGATTCTCGTTTTGTCTACTTACTCTTTCGAATTGAAAAAAAAAAATCGTCTCGAAGCAGGTGGATTTCGCGTTTCGCGCACCGGTGGTCGATTTTACTCGCAATCATACATGACTGGCATTTTTATTATGGAATTGTCATCTAAGCGCTTGCGTGTGCCAACGGAGGATTCTGACAGCTCGTTTCGCAAAAAAAGCACTCTATTGAAGAGTATTTGCAAAATTTCGCACATAAAAATCGGTTGGGGTTTCGAAATTCGAAAAATCCGAGCCCCCGATCCACATATTCGATAATCGAGAAAAATCGAGTGTGTTATATAAAAAAAAATTTTGTAGATGCCGGTGGGTGGTAAAAGGAACCGATCGCCGAGCCAACAACGGGTGCGATCATACCAGCACTAATGCACCGGATCCCATCAGAACTCCGAAGTTAAGCGTGCTTGGGCGAGAGTAGTACTAGGATGGGTGACCCCCTGGGAAGTCCTCGTGTTGCACCCCTCTCGTTTTGTGAAGCAGGTGGATTTCGCGTTTCGCGCACCGGTGGTCGATTTTACTGGCAATCATACATGACTGGCATTTTTTTATGGAATTGTCATCTAAGCGCTTGCGTGTGCCAACGGCGGATTCTCGTTTTGTCTACTTACTCTTTCGAATTGAAAAAAAAAAAATCGTCTCGAAGCAGGTGGATTTCGCGTTTCGCGCACCGGTGGTCGATTTTACTCGCAATCATACATGACTGGCATTTTTATTATGGAATTGTCATCTAAGCGCTTGCGTGTGCCAACGGAGGATTCTGACAGCTCGTTTCGCAAAAAAAGCACTCTATTGAAGAGTATTTGCAAAATTTCGCACATAAAAATCGGTTGGGGTTTCGAAATTCGAAAAATCCGAGCCCCCGATCCACATATTCGATAATCGAGAAAAATCGAGTGTGTTATATAAAAAAAATTTTGTAGATGCCGGTGGGTGGTAAAAGGAAGCGATCGCCGAGCCAACAACGGGTGCGATCATACCAGCACTAATGCACCGGATCCCATCAGAACTCCGAAGTTAAGCGTGCTTGGGCGAGAGTAGTACTAGGATGGGTGACCCCCTGGGAAGTCCTCGTGTTGCACCCCTCTCGTTTTGTGAAGCAGGTGGATTTCGCGTTTCGCGCACCGGTGGTCGATTTTACTGGCAATCATACATGACTGGCATTTTTTTTATGGAATTGTCATCTAAGCGCTTGCGTGTGCCAACGGCGGATTCTCGTTTTGTCTACTTACTCTTTCGAATTGAAAAAAAAAAATCGTCTCGAAGCAGGTGGATTTCGCGTTTCGCGCACCGGTGGTCGATTTTACTCGCAATCATACATGACTGGCATTTTTATTATGGAATTGTCATCTAAGCGCTTGCGTGTGCCAACGGAGGATTCTGACAGCTCGTTTCGCAAAAAAAGCACTCTATTGAAGAGTATTTGCAAAATTTCGCACATAAAAATCGGTTGGGGTTTCGAAATTCGAAAAATCCGAGCCCCCGATCCACATATTCGATAATCGAGAAAAATCGAGTGTGTTATATAAAAAAAAAATTTTGTAGATGCCGGTGGGTGGTAAAAGGAACCGATCGCCGAGCCAACAACGGGTGCGATCATACCAGCACTAATGCACCGGATCCCATCAGAACTCCGAAGTTAAGCGTGCTTGGGCGAGAGTAGTACTAGGATGGGTGACCCCCTGGGAAGTCCTCGTGTTGCACCCCTCTCGTTTTGTCTACTACTCTTTCGAATTGAAAAAAAAAAATCGTCTCGAAGCAGTGGATTTCGCGTTTCGCGCACCGGTGGTCGATTTTACTGGCAATCATACATGACTGGCATTTTTTTTATGGAATTGTCATCTAAGCGCTTGCGTGTGCCAACGGCGGATTCTCGTTTTGTCTACTTACTCTTTCGAATTGAAAAAAAAAAATCGTCTCGAAGCAGGTGGATTTCGCGTTTCGCGCACCGGTGGTCGATTTTACTCGCAATCATACATGACTGGCATTTTTATTATGGAATTGTCATCTAAGCGCTTGCGTGTGCCAACGGAGGATTCTGACAGCTCGTTTCGCAAAAAAAGCACTCTATTGAAGAGTATTTGCAAAATTTCGCACATAAAAATCGGTTGGGGTTTCGAAATTCGAAAAATCCGAGCCCCCGATCCACATATTCGATAATCGAGAAAAATCGAGTGTGTTATATAAAAAAAATTTTGTAGATGCCGGTGGGTGGTAAAAGGAACCGATCGCCGAGCCAACAACGGGTGCGATCATACCAGCACTAATGCACCGGATCCCATCAGAACTCCGAAGTTAAGCGTGCTTGGGCGAGAGTAGTACTAGGATGGGTGACCCCCTGGGAAGTCCTCGTGTTGCACCCCTCTCGTTTTGTCTACTTACTCTTTCGAATTGAAAAAAAAAATCGTCCGAAGCAGGTGGATTTCGCGTTTCGCGCACCGGTGGTCGATTTTACTGGCAATCATACATGACTGGCATTTTTTTTATGGAATTGTCATCTAAGCGCTTGCGTGTGCCAACGGCGGATTCTCGTTTTGTCTACTTACTCTTTCGAATTGAAAAAAAAAAAAATCGTCTCGAAGCAGGTGGATTTCGCGTTTCGCGCACCGGTGGTCGATTTTACTCGCAATCATACATGACTGGCATTTTTATTATGGAATTGTCATCTAAGCGCTTGCGTGTGCCAACGGAGGATTCTGACAGCTCGTTTCGCAAAAAAAGCACTCTATTGAAGAGTATTTGCAAAATTTCGCACATAAAAATCGGTTGGGGTTTCGAAATTCGAAAAATCCGAGCCCCCGATCCACATATTCGATAATCGAGAAAAATCGAGTGTGTTATATAAAAAAAATTTTGTAGATGCCGGTGGGTGGTAAAAGGAACGATCGCCGAGCCAACAACGGGTGCGATCATACCAGCACTAATGCACCGGATCCCATCAGAACTCCGAAGTTAAGCGTGCTTGGGCGAGAGTAGTACTAGGATGGGTGACCCCCTGGGAAGTCCTCGTGTTGCACCCCTCTCGTTTTGTGAAGCAGGTGGATTTCGCGTTTCGCGCACCGGTGGTCGATTTTACTGGCAATCATACATGACTGGCATTTTTTTTATGGAATTGTCATCTAAGCGCTTGCGTGTGCCAACGGCGGATTCTCGTTTTGTCTACTTACTCTTTCGAATTGAAAAAAAAAAATCGTCTCGAAGCAGGTGGATTTCGCGTTTCGCGCACCGTGGTCGATTTTACTCGCAATCATACATGACTGGCATTTTTATTATGGAATTGTCATCTAAGCGCTTGCGTGTGCCAACGGAGGATTCTGACAGCTCGTTTCGCAAAAAAAGCACTCTATTGAAGAGTATTTGCAAAATTTCGCACATAAAATCGGTTGGGGTTTCGAAATTCGAAAAATCCGAGCCCCCGATCCACATATTCGATAATCGAGAAAATCGAGTGTGTTATATAAAAAAAATTTTGTAGATGCCGGTGGGTGGTAAAGGAACCGATCGCCGAGCCAACAACGGGTGCGATCATACCAGCACTAATGCACCGGATCCCATCAGAACTCCGAAGTTAAGCGTGCTTGGGCGAGAGTAGTACTAGGATGGGTGACCCCCTGGGAAGTCCTCGTGTTGCACCCCTCTCGTTTTGTGAAGCAGGTGGATTTCGCGTTTCGCGCACCGGTGGTCGATTTTACTGGCAATCATACATGACTGGCATTTTTTTTATGGAATTGTCATCTAAGCGCTTGCGTGTGCCAACGGCGGATTCTCGTTTTGTCTACTTACTCTTTCGAATTGAAAAAAAAAAATCGTCTCGAAGCAGGTGGATTTCGCGTTTCGCGCACCGGTGGTCGATTTTACTCGCAATCATACATGACTGGCATTTTTATTATGGAATTGTCATCTAAGCGCTTGCGTGTGCCAACGGAGGATTCTGACAGCTCGTTTCGCAAAAAAAGCACTCTATTGAAGAGTATTTGCAAAATTTCGCACATAAAAATCGGTTGGGGTTTCGAAATTCGAAAAATCCGAGCCCCCCGATCCACATATTCGATAATCGAGAAAAATCGAGTGTGTTATATAAAAAAAATTTTGTAGATGCCGGTGGGTGGTAAAAGGAAGCCGATCGCCGAGCCAACAACGGTGTGCGATCATACCAGCACTAATGCACCGGATCCCATCAGAACTCCGAAGTTAAGCGTGCTTGGGCGAGAGTAGTACTAGGATGGGTGACCCCCTTGGAAGTCCTCGTGTTGCACCCCTCTCGTTTTGTCTACTTCCTCTTTTCGAATTGAAAAAAAAAAAAAAATCGTCTCGAAGCAGGTGGATTTCGCGTTTCGCGCACCGGTGGTCGATTTTACTCGCAATCATACATGACTGGCATTTTTATTATGGAATTGTCATCTAAGCGCTTGCGTGTGCCAACGGAGGATTCTGACAGCTCGTTTCGCAAAAAAAGCACTCTATTGAAGAGTATTTGCAAAATTTCGCACATAAAAATCGGTTGGGGTTTCGAAATTCGAAAAATCCGAGCCCCCGATCCACATATTCGATAATCGAGAAAAATCGAGTGTGTTATATAAAAAAAATTTTGTAGATGCCGGTGGTGGTAAAAGAACCGATCGCCGAGCCAACAACGGGTGCGATCATACCAGCACTAATGCACCGGATCCCATCAGAACTCCGAATTAAGCGTGCTTGGGCGAGAGTAGTACTAGGATGGGTGACCCCCTGGGAAGTCCTCGTGTTGCACCCCTCTCGTTTTGTACTTTGAATGATCGTTCGCGTTTCGCGTTTCGGCACGGTGGTCGATTTTACTGGCAATCATACATGACTGGCATTTTTTTTATGGAATTGTCATCTAAGCGCTTGCGTGTGCCAACGGCGGATTCTCGTTTTGTCTACTTACTCTTTCGAATTGAAAAAAAAAAATCGTCTCGAAGCAGGTGGATTTCGCGTTTCGCGCACCGGTGGTCGATTTTACTCGCAATCATACATGACTGGCATTTTTATTATGGAATTGTCATCTAAGCGCTTGCGTGTGCCAACGGAGGATTCTGACAGCTCGTTTCGCAAAAAAGCACTCTATTGAAGAGTATTTGCAAATTTCGCACATAAAAATCGGTTGGGGTTTCGAAATTCGAAACATCCGAGCCCCCCGATCCACATATTCGATAATCGAGAAAATCGAGTGTGTTATATAAAAAAAATTTTGTAGATGCCGGTGGG
>SRSM01000109.1:0-42841 GCA_019593545.1 Apocynum venetum | reverse complement strand
TCAAAATACTAATATTTTAAGATTCATGTTCAAAATGAAAAGATTTTTCCACGTAGAGTCATCTAAGAAGATTTATTTGATTTGATTTTCCACTTTTCGGCAAGAATATATACACGATTTTTGCCTTTTGATGTTGACAATATCTATTAATCCCTTTACAATAATATTCAAAAACTCTAATGACTTCATAAATCCTATAAATACAATTTCATGTATTTATTAAGGTAGAAAAGTAATAAACCTTGTTAATAACAAAGAAAATTAAATGGGAAGAAACCATTTGTGCATTAGGATCAAAATAGGACCAAGAGATATAATTTGAGCATCGGTAATTTTAGAAAACCCCCTCAATCACACAAAACGACCAAAATCATTGCCGAAATGGTAAGACGCTATTTGTGCATTTGGCTCAAAATAGGACCAACAGGTATATTTTCAGTATTGGTAATTTTCGACAATCCCTCAATCGCACAAAGAATGCCTTATATCATTTCAAAATCAACCAAAATCATTACTTTTGTCTCAAAAATGTGGAAAGACAAGTAATAGTGTAATCAGCTTTATTACTAAATGCTTTTAAAATCAGACAGATTTATTGTCAAAATACTAATATTTTTAAGATTCATGTTTCAAAATGAAAAGATTTTTCCACGTAGAGTCATCTAAGAAGATTTATTTTATTTGATTTTCCACTTTTCGGCAAGAATATATACACGATTTTTGCCTTTTGATGTTGACAATATCTATTAATCCCTTTACAATAATATTCAAAAACTCTAATGACTTCATAAATCCTATAAATACAATTTCATGTATTTATTAAGGTAGAAAAGTAATAAACCTGGTTAATAACAAAGAAAATTAAATGGGAAGAAACCATTTGTGCATTAGGATCAAAATAGGACCAAGAGATATAATTTGAGCATCGGTAATTTTAGAAAACCCCCTCAATCACACAAAACGACCAAAATCATTGCCGAAATGGTAAGACGCTATTTGTGCATTTGGCTCAAAATAGGACCAACAGGTATATTTTCAGTATTGGTAATTTTCGACAATCCCTCAATCGCACAAAGAATGCCTTATATCATTTCAAAATCAACCAAAATCATTACTTTTGTCTCAAAAATGTGGAAAGACAAGTAATAGTGTAATCAGCTTTATTACTAAATGCTTTTAAAATCAGACAGATTTATTTGTCAAAATACTAATATTTTTAAGATTCATGTTTCAAAATGAAAAGATTTTTCCACGTAGAGTCATCTAAGAAGATTTATTTTATTTGATTTTCCACTTTTCGGCAAGAATATATACACGATTTTTGCCTTTTGATGTTGACAATATCTATTAATCCCTTTACAATAATATTCAAAAACTCTAATGACTTCATAAATCCTATAAATACAATTTCATGTATTTATTAAGGTAGAAAAGTAATAAACCTGGTTAATAACAAAGAAAATTAAATGGGAAGAAACCATTTGTGCATTAGGATCAAAATAGGACCAAGAGATATAATTTGAGCATCGGTAATTTTAGAAAACCCCTCAATCACACAAAACGACCAAAATCATTGCCGAAATGGTAAGACAGCTATTTGTGCATTTGGCTCAAAATAGGACCAACAGGTATATTTTCAGTATTGGTAATTTTCGACAATCCCTCAATCGCACAAAGAATGCCTTATATCATTTCAAAATCAACCAAAATCATTACTTTTGTCTCAAAAATGTGGAAAGACAAGTAATAGTGTAATCAGCTTTATTACTAAATGCTTTTAAAATCAGACAGATTTATTTGTCAAAATACTAATATTTTTAAGATTCATGTTTCAAAATGAAAAGATTTTTCCACGTAGAGTCATCTAAGAAGATTTATTTTATTTGATTTTCCACTTTTCGGCAAGAATATATACACGATTTTTGCCTTTTGATGTTGACAATATCTATTAATCCCTTTACAATAATATTCAAAAACTCTAATGACTTCATAAATCCTATAAATACAATTTCATGTATTTATTAAGGTAGAAAAGTAATAAACCTGGTTAATAACAAAGAAAATTAAATGGGAAGAAACCATTTGTGCATTAGGATCAAAATAGGACCAAGAGATATAATTTGAGCATCGGTAATTTTAGAAAACCCCCTCAATCACACAAAACGACCAAAATCATTGCCGAAATGGTAAGACGCTATTTGTGCATTTGGCTCAAAATAGGACCAACAGGTATATTTTCAGTATTGGTAATTTTCGACAATCCCTCAATCGCACAAAGAATGCCTTATATCATTTCAAAATCAACCAAAATCATTACTTTTGTCTCAAAAATGTGGAAAGACAAGTAATAGTGTAATCAGCTTTATTACTAAATGCTTTTAAAATCAGACAGATTTATTTGTCAAAATACTAATATTTTTAAGATTCATGTTTCAAAATGAAAAGATTTTTCCACGTAGAGTCATCTAAGAAGATTTATTTTATTTGATTTTCCACTTTTCGGCAAGAATATATACACGATTTTTGCCTTTTGATGTTGACAATATCTATTAATCCCTTTACAATAATATTCAAAAACTCTAATGACTTCATAAATCCTATAAATACAATTTCATGTATTTATTAAGGTAGAAAAGTAATAAACCTGGTTAATAACAAAGAAAATTAAATGGGAAGAAACCATTTGTGCATTAGGATCAAAATAGGACCAAGAGATATAATTTGAGCATCGGTAATTTTAGAAAACCCCCTCAATCACACAAAACGACCAAAATCATTGCCGAAATGGTAAGACGCTATTTGTGCATTTGGCTCAAAATAGGACCAACAGGTATATTTTCAGTATTGGTAATTTTCGACAATCCCTCAATCGCACAAAGAATGCCTTATATCATTTCAAAATCAACCAAAATCATTACTTTTGTCTCAAAAATGTGGAAAGACAAGTAATAGTGTAATCAGCTTTATTACTAAATGGTTTTAAAATCAGACAGATTTGTTTGTCAAAATACTAATATTTTTAAGATTCATGTTTCAAAATGAAAAGATTTTTCCACGTAGAGTCATCTAAGAAGATTTATTTGATTTGATTTTCCACTTTTCGGCAAGAATATATACACGATTTTTGCCTTTTGATGTTGACAATATCTATTAATCCCTTTACAATAATATTCAAAAACTCTAATGACTTCATAAATCCTATAAATACAATTTCATGTATTTATTAAGGTAGAAAAGTAATAAACCTTGTTAATAACAAAGAAAATTAAATGGGAAGAAACCATTTGTGCATTAGGATCAAAATAGGACCAAGAGATATAATTTGAGCATCGGTAATTTTAGAAAACCCCCTCAATCACACAAAACGACCAAAATCATTGCCGAAATGGTAAGACGCTATTTGTGCATTTGGCTCAAAATAGGACCAACAGGTATATTTTCAGTATTGGTAATTTTCGACAATCCCTCAATCGCACAAAGAATGCCTTATATCATTTCAAAATCAACCAAAATCATTACTTTTGTCTCAAAAATGTGGAAAGACAAGTAATAGTGTAATCAGCTTTATTACTAAATGCTTTTAAAATCAGACAGATTTATTTGTCAAAATACTAATATTTTTAAGATTCATGTTTCAAAATGAAAAGATTTTTCCACGTAGAGTCATCTAAGAAGATTTATTTTATTTGATTTTCCACTTTTCGGCAAGAATATATACACGATTTTTGCCTTTTGATGTTGACAATATCTATTAATCCCTTTACAATAATATTCAAAAACTCTAATGACTTCATAAATCCTATAAATACAATTTCATGTATTTATTAAGGTAGAAAAGTAATAAACCTGGTTAATAACAAAGAAAATTAAATGGGAAGAAACCATTTGTGCATTAGGATCAAAATAGGACCAAGAGATATAATTTGAGCATCGGTAATTTTAGAAAACCCCCTCAATCACACAAAACGACCAAAATCATTGCCGAAATGGTAAGACGCTATTTGTGCATTTGGCTCAAAATAGGACCAACAGGTATATTTTCAGTATTGGTAATTTTCGACAATCCCTCAATCGCACAAAGAATGCCTTATATCATTTCAAAATCAACCAAAATCATTACTTTTGTCTCAAAAATGTGGAAAGACAAGTAATAGTGTAATCAGCTTTATTACTAAATGCTTTTAAAATCAGACAGATTTACTTGTCAAAATACTAATATTTTTAAGATTCATGTTTCAAAATGAAAAGATTTTTCCACGTAGAGTCATCTAAGAAGATTTATTTTATTTGATTTTCCACTTTTCGGCAAGAATATATACACGATTTTTGCCTTTTGATGTTGACAATATCTATTAATCCCTTTACAATAATATTCAAAAACTCTAATGACTTCATAAATCCTATAAATACAATTTCATGTATTTATTAAGGTAGAAAAGTAATAAACCTGGTTAATAACAAAGAAAATTAAATGGGAAGAAACCATTTGTGCATTAGGATCAAAATAGGACCAAGAGATATAATTTGAGCATCGGTAATTTTAGAAAACCCCCTCAATCACACAAAACGACCAAAATCATTGCCGAAATGGTAAGACGCTATTTGTGCATTTGGCTCAAAATAGGACCAACAGGTATATTTTCAGTATTGGTAATTTTCGACAATCCCTCAATCGCACAAAGAATGCCTTATATCATTTCAAAATCAACCAAAATCATTACTTTTGTCTCAAAAATGTGGAAAGACAAGTAATAGTGTAATCAGCTTTATTACTAAATGCTTTTAAAATCAGACAGATTTAGTTTGTCAAAATACTAATATTTTTAAGATTCATGTTTCAAAATGAAAAGATTTTTCCACGTAGAGTCATCTAAGAAGATTTATTTTATTTGATTTTCCACTTTTCGGCAAGAATATATACACGATTTTTGCCTTTTGATGTTGACAATATCTATTAATCCCTTTACAATAATATTCAAAAACTCTAATGACTTCATAAATCCTATAAATACAATTTCATGTATTTATTAAGGTAGAAAAGTAATAAACCTTGTTAATAACAAAGAAAATTAAATGGGAAGAAACCATTTGTGCATTAGGATCAAAATAGGACCAAGAGATATAATTTGAGCATCGGTAATTTTAGAAAACCCCCTCAATCACACAAAACGACCAAAATCATTGCCGAAATGGTAAGACGCTATTTGTGCATTTGGCTCAAAATAGGACCAACAGGTATATTTTCAGTATTGGTAATTTTCGACAATCCCTCAATCGCACAAAGAATGCCTTATATCATTTCAAAATCAACCAAAATCATTACTTTTGTCTCAAAAATGTGGAAAGACAAGTAATAGTGTAATCAGCTTTATTACTAAATGGTTTTAAAATCAGACAGATTTGTTTGTCAAAATACTAATATTTTTAAGATTCATGTTTCAAAATGAAAAGATTTTTCCACGTAGAGTCATCTAAGAAGATTTATTTTATTTGATTTTCCACTTTTCGGCAAGAATATATACACGATTTTTGCCTTTTGATGTTGACAATATCTATTAATCCCTTTACAATAATATTCAAAAACTCTAATGACTTCATAAATCCTATAAATACAATTTCATGTATTTATTAAGGTAGAAAAGTAATAAACCTTGTTAATAACAAAGAAAATTAAATGGGAAGAAACCATTTGTGCATTAGGATCAAAATAGGACCAAGAGATATAATTTGAGCATCGGTAATTTTAGAAAACCCCCTCAATCACACAAAACGACCAAAATCATTGCCGAAATGGTAAGACGCTATTTGTGCATTTGGCTCAAAATAGGACCAACAGGTATATTTTCAGTATTGGTAATTTTCGACAATCCCTCAATCGCACAAAGAATGCCTTATATCATTTCAAAATCAACCAAAATCATTACTTTTGTCTCAAAAATGTGGAAAGACAAGTAATAGTGTAATCAGCTTTATTACTAAATGCTTTTAAAATCAGACAGATTTAGTTTGTCAAAATACTAATATTTTTAAGATTCATGTTTCAAAATGAAAAGATTTTTCCACGTAGAGTCATCTAAGAAGATTTATTTTATTTGATTTTCCACTTTTCGGCAAGAATATATACACGATTTTTGCCTTTTGATGTTGACAATATCTATTAATCCCTTTACAATAATATTCAAAACTCTAATGACTTCATAAATCCTATAAATACAATTTCATGTATTTATTAAGGTAGAAAAGTAATAAACCTGGTTAATAACAAAGAAAATTAAATGGGAAGAAACCATTTGTGCATTAGGATCAAAATAGGACCAAGAGATATAATTTGAGCATCGGTAATTTTAGAAAACCCCTCAATCACACAAAACGACCAAAATCATTGCCTAAATGGTAAGACGCTATTTGTGCATTTGGCTCAAAATAGGACCAACAGGTATATTTTCAGTATTGGTAATTTTCGACAATCCCTCAATCGCACAAAGAATGCCTTATATCATTTCAAAATCAACCAAAATCATTACTTTTGTCTCAAAAATGTGGAAAGACAAGTAATAGTGTAATCAGCTTTATTACTAAATGCTTTTAAAATCAGACAGATTTACTTGTCAAAATACTAATATTTTTAAGATTCATGTTTCAAAATGAAAAGATTTTTCCACGTAGAGTCATCTAAGAAGATTTATTTTATTTGATTTTCCACTTTTCGGCAAGAATATATACACGATTTTTGCCTTTTGATGTTGACAATATCTATTAATCCCTTTACAATAATATTCAAAAACTCTAATGACTTCATAAATCCTATAAATACAATTTCATGTATTTATTAAGGTAGAAAAGTAATAAACCTGGTTAATAACAAAGAAAATTAAATGGGAAGAAACCATTTGTGCATTAGGATCAAAATAGGACCAAGAGATATAATTTGAGCATCGGTAATTTTAGAAAACCCCCTCAATCACACAAAACGACCAAAATCATTGCCGAAATGGTAAGACGCTATTTGTGCATTTGGCTCAAAATAGGACCAACAGGTATATTTTCAGTATTGATAATTTTCGACAATCCCTCAATCGCACAAAGAATGCCTTATATCATTTCAAAATCAACCAAAATCATTACTTTTGTCTCAAAAATGTGGAAAGACAAGTAATAGTGTAATCAGCTTTATTACTAAATGCTTTTAAAATCAGACAGATTTATTTGTCAAAATACTAATATTTTTAAGATTCATGTTTCAAAATGAAAAGATTTTTCCACGTAGAGTCATCTAAGAAGATTTATTTGATTTGATTTTCCACTTTTCGGCAAGAATATATACACGATTTTTGCCTTTTGATGTTGACAATATCTATTAATCCCTTTACAATAATATTCAAAAACTCTAATGACTTCATAAATCCTATAAATACAATTTCATGTATTTATTAAGGTAGAAAAGTAATAAACCTTGTTAATAACAAAGAAAATTAAATGGGAAGAAACCATTTGTGCATTAGGATCAAAATAGGACCAAGAGATATAATTTGAGCATCGGTAATTTTAGAAAACCCCCTCAATCACACAAAACGACCAAAATCATTGCCGAAATGGTAAGACGCTATTTGTGCATTTGGCTCAAAATAGGACCAACAGGTATATTTTCAGTATTGGTAATTTTCGACAATCCCTCAATCGCACAAAGAATGCCTTATATCATTTCAAAATCAACCAAAATCATTACTTTTGTCTCAAAAATGTGGAAAGACAAGTAATAGTGTAATCAGCTTTATTACTAAATGCTTTTAAAATCAGACAGATTACTTGTCAAAATACTAATATTTTTAAGATTCATGTTTCAAAATGAAAAGATTTTTCCACGTAGAGTCATCTAAGAAGATTTATTTTATTTGATTTTCCACTTTTCGGCAAGAATATATACACGATTTTTGCCTTTTGATGTTGACACTATCTATTAATCCCTTTACAATAATATTCAAAAACTCTAATGACTTCATAAATCCTATAAATACAATTTCATGTATTTATTAAGGTAGAAAAGTAATAAACCTGGTTAATAACAAAGAAAATTAAATGGGAAGAAACCATTTGTGCATTAGGATCAAAATAGGACCAAGAGATATAATTTGAGCATCGGTAATTTTAGAAAACCCCTCAATCACACAAAACGACCAAAATCATTGCCTAAATGTTAAGACACTATTTGTGCATTTGGCTCAAAATAGGACCAACAGGTATATTTTCAGTATTGGTAATTTTCGACTATCCCTCAATCGCACAAAGAATGCCTTATATCATTTCAAAATCAACCAAAATCATTACTTTTGTCTCAAAAATGTGGAAAGACAAGTAATAGTGTAATCAGCTTTATTACTAAATGCTTTTAAAATCAGACATATTTATTTGTCAAAATACTAATATTTTTAAGATTCATGTTTCAAAATGAAAAGATTTTTCCAAGTAGAGTCATCTAAGAAGATTTATTTTATTTTATTTTCCACTTCTCGGCAAGAATATATACAGGCTTTTTGCGTTTTGATTTTGACAATATCTATTAATCCCATTACAATAATATTCATAACCTATCACGGCTACATAAATCCTATAAATACAATTTCATGTATTTATTAAGGTAGAAAAGTAATAAATCCTGGTTAATAACAAAGAAAATTATATGGTAAGAAACCATTTGTGCATTAGGATCAAAATAGGACCAAGAGATATAATTTGAGCATCGGTAATTTTAGAAAACCCCTCAATCACACAAAACGACCAAAATCATTGTCGAAATGGTAAGACGCTATTTGTGCATTTGGCTCAAAATAGGACCAACAGGTTGACGAAGCCTGTCGTGCGGCTCTCAAATTTAAACCTAACAATTCCTATGTAGATAGGGAAAGTAGGGATCGAATCCACAGAGATTTGTCAACTCTTAAATTAAAATTATTAATCGGAAAGGGTTTTGGGGGGTTTTTGGTATTTTGAGAATAGAATTAAAAAGGAATTTGGAATATAAATGATATAAAAAAAAACGTTAGCAAGGAATTAGTATCAAGTTATATTTTTCATGGGATTAATCATAGATAAAGACATTATTAAGTAATTGGTTTTAGAATCCCGATCAGCTCAGACAGATTCCTATCCTTACAAATTAGATTAATCCCGATCAGCTCAGACAGATTAATCTCTAATTTAATTAAACACCACTACCAACCAGCGTGTATAGGATGTTCAATCAAATTGCATTAAGTAAATAAGGCATCACCAACATTAAATTGTATATAACAATCAGCTTAATTATATACAATTTAAATTATATAATTCCACTACTAATTTAATTAAGCCAAGAGCTGCAACTCAATTAAATTAGTAGATGCCACTTGAATCAGTAATACAAGATTAATAATCCTAGCTATATAATCACGTTTATTAATTGGATTGTCAATCCAATTAATTCACATAATTATATTAATTAAAACAGGAATTACATAAATACTTAATTAATATATAGATATAAGTATATTAAATAAATATACAAATATATATATATATATAAAGAAAGATTGGATTTATATTAAATAAACAAATTAGGCGGTTCAACCGACCATTTAAATAAATTAAACTAAAAGTATGGAGGCTCGGCCTTCCATAAAAAAAGAAAATAAAAGACATAAAAGTAAATTAAACTAATAGGTGGCTCGGCCATCCATTTGCGATATTTAAAGTGCATAAAGCAAAATAAATAAATACTAGGCGGGTAAACCGACCATAAGTCCAGTTAAATAAATCCAAATAGAAATTAAGTACAAAGAAAATTATCTCATAATCCCATTTATTAATAACTTAACACATATCCTTGCTAACAAAAGGAAATTACTCACAATCCATATTTAATAAATATAAGATGAAATTTATAAACATTAGAACGAAAATTTGAAAGAAATACTCCCCGAAAATATTGAAATTATCCGGACAGAATTTCTTTACTAAATTTTACAAAAAGACTTGAAAAACTATTCTAAAAATTCTAGAAATTATATTAATATGAAGATAATAATAAAAGAAAGAGATTACAAAAGAAATTAAGAAGATTGGAGCTAAATTGGTGTCTAAAATGAGAAATGAAGCTAGCATATTTATAGGGAAATTTCTAGGGGTAAAATGGTCATTTTGACCTCCGGTACTGTAGCAGGTTGACTTGTTGACTTTGACCAGCCGACGGACACTGTTCATGACGTAAGCAGTGACGTCATCATCGACGGTGGTACTATTCACCGGAGTTACTGTTCATCTTTTTTTTTTTTCTTCATCTTCATCTTCATTTCTTCTTCTTCTTTTTATCTCCAAAATGTACTAGAATACACTGAAAAACTTATAACACAAAGAAATAGAAAGGAAATGTGAAATATATCCATTAAATGACACAATTAACCGATTTTTAAACAAAATATAGTCATTAAGTAGTATAAAAATCAGTTAATTTATGTGTACATCAAATTCCCCCACACTATCTCTTTGCTTGTCCTCAAGCAAAATATAAACACAAAATATACAAGTATAAATAACTTAAATAAGATTAATAAGGTAACAAAATGTTATATTAATTTCAATACAACTTTCACAATTAACCCCTTTTTATTTAAAAAGTAATTGTGCTCGTGTGCTTGAATATCACAAGTTTAACATTAATATTCAAAGTTAACAAAATGTGACTGTGAAAAGCATAAAACCCAAAATAATATTTTTTTTTTTTTTTTTTGAAAACATGCTATCAGTATAATGAAAAGATAACAACAAAGTCACTATGTAAATGAAAATACATTCTTAGTTTCTCAACACAACTTATAAGTTTGTAAACTCACATACTCTCCACTAATGATGAAAATTTTGGTCGATCTGGGTCAAATAGGACTTTTAAGCTTGTAATGTTAAGCTCGGGATTTGGCTACAAACGAAGGATAAGAATATTCAAAATATTTCAAGAGTTTATATTGAGAATGAATTACTACCTCTTGAAGAAAAATTAGCCATGATATCTCTTCATTTTTCATACTTTTCTATTTTCTTCTTTTTCTTTTCTTTTCTTCTTCTTTTTTTTTTTTTTTTTTTTTTTTTTTGAAGAGATCATATCTACGAGATTTTTTTACCTTTCGATTTTTGACAATATCTCGTAATCCTTTATCAACAGTGTTCATAACTTTTCAATACAGATTAACACATGTTTAATACATTCTCAATAAAGTATCTGGATAGAAAAGTAATAAACAAGGCTATTTATCAAAGAAATTAAATGGTAATGAAACCATTCATACTTGTTGGCTCAAAGTAGGATCGAGGGATATATATAAGTATGGTTCGTTCAGAAAGGCTCAAACTATCAAAGAATGCCTTATGTCATCCCCAAATCAACCAAGATTTTATTTAAATTTCGTCTCAAGCATGTGAAAGAACAAGCTCTAGTGTGTAGAGAGTAACCTTAAATGTACTAAAACACACAGTAAACTTACATTATCATCAAATCACAATACTAATGTTTTTAACTCTGGGTTTCATAACATAAAAGATTTAGCCACATTAGTTAAATAAGAATATTTTTGTCAAATTGCTAAGATATTCAATTGATTTATTCGAAAAAATTTTACAGAAAGGGGTACAATTATAAAAGGACTGAAAAATTTAACACAAAATTACCTAACATCTTAAAAAGTTATAATACATGCATTATTTATTCAACAAAACAACAAATTATTAAAAACAATGTTTTTAAAGGTGCGGATCAAGAATCAAATGAGTTTAATCACTTGACTCTTTACTCAAACCACCCCCCCACACTTGGGAATTACATTGTCCTCAATGTAAAAACACACAAAGTTTTAAAAACAACAACATTATTCCACAGCTTTTAATAAAAAGAAAATAACACACATTTATTTAAAAAGAAAAACTTACAACTTTAACTCTAAATCCATTGAATCTCTTTTTCGCTTGTTACCGGAAATTGACCAGTTAATTGGAGGTACTTCTGGATCTGTCTCTGGTACAAAAGCTACTAATTCATCCAATAGCTCCTTAGTTGTGGGTGCAAATACAATTATTCTTCGTGCTACTGGAGATAGAAGCTTATGTGTAACAGCTATGTCAAGAAATGCTAATAAACCATCAAAGTAGTGATCAACATTTAAAAGACCAATTGGTTTAGTGTGCAGTTTCATGTTAAACCGGAATGTTAAATTGAACAAGCATTCTAAAACCTCATATCCTCCTGGTATGACTATGAAAGCATCAGAGTTATGCAACATGAGTGTCATGCGTTCATAAAATGATTTTGTTTGTACCTCATATCCAATTGTTCTGCCATATACTTCTTTCAGAGGAGTAGGAATTACACCTACTGCGAGAACTTTGTTTGGTTGATTTGTTTCAATCTGAACAAGTGTTTGGTATGACTGGTGTGCTTGAGCAACCTCTCCAATTAATCCAGCATTTCCTCCTCCGTATACTAGACCGATCTTTCGATGAGCTAGTACTCTTCCCAATTGGATAGCAGCAGTTAGATGCGAAACAGTAGTACCTACGGTCGTTCCTCCAAACACTGCGATGTTTGTTAGACTTCTGATTGGTGAACCTTCCATAGTAACGACTTCAAAAGTGATTCTGTTACACACTAAAAAGAAAACAAACAAATAAAACAAATCAAGGAAGAAACAAATAAAAACAAGTAGTTGTGATTGTGGCTCACATCTTCCTCTGGTTTTACGTCCAGTAACGGTTTCAAACACCTTCTATGAGTCGGGGGTATGCTGCTCATCCAGCTTTCTTAAAAACTGGCAAACGGGATCGTTTAAATTCAGATACCGAAGAGTGTACCGGAGTTGTTCAATTTTGAATTGTTTCCATAACCCGAGAATTTCCATTTGAACGTATCCACTAGAATGCGTATCAAGAGTCAGTTTGATATCATCTAATGACTCTTTACTCAGTCCATTCTTAATGAAAGCAATTTTGTCTTCCCGATTATCGGATAAATACCCAAGTGAACGACAACTAGTATCACAGTTCCATCTAGCACATTTATAACAGACTCTCATTCTTTTACCTCTCCGTTTCTTTGCATAACTACTCTTACCCAACCCAGGTGGACGTTTGGGAAAAGCTGGATGTTCACCACTAATTCGGACCTTAGCTTCAATTATCCACCTAATATCCTCAGGCATTCCAATGGATACTAGTAATTTGATACGCTCCAATCTCATCAGATAGATTTTTCTCAAATAATTAATAGGGAGCAATGGATAGTATCTTCTCATTTTCATTAAAGAATCATCCATTATGTAACAAAGAGATAGAAAGAAAGAAGGGATGGAAAGACAAACTAAAATGTAAAAAGGAAAGAAATACCTTGCAGATGAAATTTACTCTTGAAAGGAAATTAGCAGAAATCGTTTGGTGATTCGTTCAACAATTAAGCAGGCTATTTAAAGCCGTGTTTAATCACTGTTGGACATTTAATTAACTTAAATACGCCGTCTTTCAGTATCCGAGAAGACGCGTATTCAACAATTTCTGCTAGGCCTGCAAGCTAAAAAGTGAAAAAGGAAAATCAAACAATTCAAAAGTATTAAAGAAAACGATGGGTTGCCTCCCACACAGCGCCCTTGTTTAACGTCTTAGACTCGACGAGCACAGATTTCAATTCCTTTCTTGTGGTGGGTCTTCAAAAGCAACGGAATCGATAATTTGTCCGACAAAACCTTCATGAAAAGGTTTAAGGAGATGACCGTTCACTTTGAAAATTTTGCTCGTTTGAAGACTTTTTATCTCCACTGACCCGTGATTAAAGATATTAATGATAACAAATGGGCCAATCCACCTTGACTTTAGCTTTCCTGGAAACAGTCTCAGACGAGAATTATAGAGTAGAACCTTATCACCAATATTGAAATTTTTCCTTGAAAGATTTTTGTCATGGTAATATTTCATCTTTTCTTTTGCAATCCAGGAATTAACATATGCATCATTTCTAATCTCTTCTAGTTCTTGAATCTGCAGTTTTCGATTAGATTGTGCATCATCAAGATTAAGATGACATTGTTTAATGGCCCAAAATGCCTTATGTTCTAATTCCACAGGTAGATGACAGGCTTTACCATAAACCAATCTAAATGGTGACATACCAATAGGGGTTTTGAATGCAGTTCTATATGCCCAAAGAGCATCTCCCAATCGAAGGCTCCAGTCTTTCCTATTAGGATTGACTACTTTAGCTAGAATAGACTTAATTTCCCTGTTAGAGATTTCAGCAAGTCCATTTGTTTGAGGATGATAGGCAGTAGAAACCTTATGAGAAACATGATATTTTTTAAACAGAGTTTCCACTACCTTGTTACAAAAATGCGTACCTCTGTCACTGATGATGGCCTTTGGAATTCCAAATCTATGGAATATGTTGTCTTTGATAAATGTCACAACTGCTTTGGAATCATTCGTTCGAGTGGCCTTAGCTTCAATCCATTTGGACACATAATCCACTGCAAGCAAGATGTAAGTATTTCCAAAAGACGAAGGAAAAGGTCCCATGAAATCAATACCCCATACATCAAAAAGTTCACAAACTAAGATAGTTTTCAAAGGCATTTCATCTCTCTTGGATATATTACCAACTCTTTGACATTCATTGCAAGATTTAACAAAGTAATATGCATCTTTGTTAAGAGTAGGCCAATAAAATCCACTTTCCAGAATTTTTCTAGCAGTTCGTTTTGGTCCAAAATGACCTCCACATTCAAAAGTATGACAAAAATTCAATATGGATTGAATTTCGTTATTTGGAACACATCTGCGTATGACATTGTCTGCGCAGCTTTTGAAAAGGTAGGGGTCATCCCAAAGGTAGTATTTTGAGTCATTCCTAATTTTATCCTTTTGAGGCTTAGATAAATGATTTGGAAATACTTTGGTAACAATATAATTAACCATATCAGCATACCAAGGTATAATTCCATGCAATGCATAAAGATGCTCATCAGGAAATAAATCAGAGATAGGAGATACTTCCCCGTCATATGTCAGTCGACTCAAATGATCAGCAACAAGATTCTCTGCTCCCTTCTTATCTCGGATTTCAAGGTCAAATTCCTGGAGTAAGAGAATCCATCTCAGTAGTCTTGGTTTAGACTCCTTCTTCTTTAACAGGTACTTTAGAGCTGCATGATCTGAATAAACAATCACTTTTGTTCCCAACAGATAAGATCTAAATTTTTCTAGAGCAAAAATAACAGAGTAGAGTTCCTTCTCAGTTGTGGTATAATTGCATTGGGCATCATCAAGTAATTTAGATGCATAATATATCACATGAGGAACTTTATCTATTTTCTGACCTAGAACAGCTCCAACTGCTTTGTCACTAGCATCACACATTATCTCAAAAGGAAAATTCCAATTAGGGGGTTGAATGATAGGTGATGAAATCAATTTCTCTTTCAACAGTTTAAATGCATGTTTACAACCTTCATCAAAATTGAATTTATGCTCTTTTTGTAATAGCTTGCATAAAGGTTGAACAGTTTTAGAGAAATCCTTAATAAACCTTCTATAGAATCCAGCATGGCCTAAGAAGGATCTTACCTCTCTTACCGTAGAAGGATAAGGAATAGACTTAATCACATCAATCTTGGCTTTGTCAACAGCCAGTCCTTTTGGTGAAACTACGTGCCCTAAAACAATTCCTTGTTCTACCATAAAATGACACTTTTCATAATTGAGAACAAGGTTAGTTTCAACACAACGTTTAAGCACAAGTTCCAAATTTTCTAAACATGAATCAAATGAATTTCCATAGACAGTGAAATCATCCATGAAAATTTCAATGATATTCGTGACAAAATCAGAAAATAAGGACATCATGCATCTTTGAAATGTAGCAGGTGCATTGCATAGACCAAAAGGCATTCTTCTATAAGCATAAGTACCGAATGGGCATGTAAAAGTAGTCTTACCTTGGTCCTCTGGGGCAATAGCAATCTGAAAATAACCAGAATAACCATCAAGGAAACAATAATGAGAACGACCAGATAGACGTTCTAACATTTGATCCATGAAAGGAAGGGGAAAATGGTCTTTCCTAGTGGATGCATTAAGTTTCCTGTAGTCTATACAGACTCTCCAACCATTTTGCACTCTAGTAGGAACTTTCTCACCTTCAGAGTTCTCCACAATAGTTATTCCACTTTTCTTTGGAACAACATGCACAGGACTTACCCAATGTGAATCTGTGATTGGATAGATGACACCAGCATCAAGAAGTTTAAGAATTTCAGCTTTTACTACTTCCATCATAGGAGGGTTTAGTCTCCTTTGTGACTCTCTGGTTGGTTTAGCTCCATCTTCTAACAATATACGGTGCATGCATGTTGATGGGCTAATACCTTTAATGTCGGCTAAAGTCCAGCCGATGGCAGTTTTGTTGTCCCTAAGCACAGAAACTAACCTCTCTTCTTGGGAAGATGAGAGATTGTTAGCAATAATAACAGGTAAAGCATTACCTTCACTCAAATATGCATATTTCAAATGAGAAGGTAAAGCTTTAAGCTCAAGTGACGGGGGACAAACAACAGATGGTAAAATTTTATCATGTGAGCTAGGTAATGCAATTTTAGAATTACTAACAGGACATGCAGATAAATCCTTGACAGCTTGTTTAAGTTCATTATCACATTCCACAGATAAAGTGTCAAGAATATTTTCATCTATGCTCAAGTTCATAATGGATTGCATCATTTCAGTGTAGCTCAAATCAAATGTATCTTCAATAAGTGGATCTATAATATCCACAACAGAAACTGTAGAACATTCATCAGAAGGGTACTTCATGGCATCAAATATGTTAAAAGAAATTTTATCACCATCAAATTCCATTGATAAAGTACCTTCATTTACATCAATCTTAGTTCTAGCAGTTTTCAGAAATGGTCTACCTAACAGAATAGGTGACTGTGATGAACAAGTATTTTGGCTATCCTCGGTTTTTAAAATGTAGAAATCTGCAGGGAATACTAAATCATTGACTTTAACCAGTACATCTTCTATTACTCCTTCTGGATAAGCCACAGACCTATCAGCTAACTGAATAACAATTCTAGTCGGCTTCATTGGTCCCAAATTTAAAGAGTTATAGATTGTATACGGCATGACATTAATAGAGGCTCCTAAATCTAGCATACAACCTGAGACTACCTTATCACCAATTGTACAAGGGATAGCGAACATACCTGGATCTTTTTGCTTTGCAGGAAGTTTTTGTTGGAGAACAGCAGATACACATTCCCCCACACTGATTCTCTCGTTACCTTTAAGCTTCTTCTTGTTGGTACAAAGTTCTTTTAGGAACTTAGCATAACGAGGAATCTGTCTTATTGCATCCAAAAGAGGAATGTTGACTTCAACTTTCTTGAAGATTTCAAGAACATCTTTCTCTTCCTCATCTTTTTTGTTCTTAGTTAACCTATTAGGGAAAGGAGGACTTACCTTGGGAATAGAAGAAGAAGATTCTCCTATTTGAGGAACTTTGTCGGAAGATGCTGGGCTTGAAATAGGTGCTTTCTCCGTGCCTTTATTTTCCTCTGGTCTCTTGGATTCTTCCAACACTTTACCACTTCTTAGTGTTACGGCACTAGCATTCTCTCTAGGATTGAGTGGTTGTGATGGAAGTTTATTGAAAAGCTGTGTTTTCAATTGACCTAACTCAGAAGCCATTTGTCCTACCTGATTCTCCAAGTTGTGAATGCTAGACTTTGTATCCTTTTGGAAGGACATGGTATCTCTTTGAAAAGATATAGAACTTGAGGCTAGAGATTTCACCATATCTTCTAAAGACATACTCTGTTGTTGGTTCTGAGGAGGTTGAGGAGGATTTTGGTGTTGATTAGGAACAAAACCTGGTGGGTTCATTGGTGGCCTAACCCCTTGGTTACTCCATCTAAAGTTAGGATGGTCTCTCCACCCTTCATTGTATGTGTTGGAGAATGGATTGTGTCTTCTCTGAGGTTGGTTCTGAAAATTACCCATGGCATTGGCTTGTTCCTCTTGAAATAGTGTAGGACAAGAATCTGTAGGATGGTCATTGCCTAAACAAATTCCACATGCTTTTACTGGTGCATTGATTCTTTTCCCAACTAATTGACCAACTAAATTGGTAAGATGATCTAATCTTTGCTCAATTTGTGTAGATGATGATGATGATGATGCATCTACTTCATTAACTTTCCTGACAGTATCATTCCTGGTGTTAAAAGATTGTGAATTAGCAGCCATGTTTGCTATTAATTCACGTGCAGCTTGTGGGGTTTTATCTGAAAGAGCACCACCACTAGCAGCATCAATTGTCATCCTATCATAAGAAATCAAACCCTCATAAAAATATTGAATTAATAGTTGTTCAGGTATTTGATGATGAGGACAACTAGCACATAATCTTTTAAATCTTTCCCAATATTCATACAATGTTTCACCAGTTTGTTGTCTTATGCCACTTATATCCTTTCGGACTGTTGCAGTTCTAGATGCAGGATAATATTTAGCTAGAAAAGCTCTTTGCATTCCAGTCCAATCTTGAATAGATCCCGAAGGCAAATCATATAACCAATCTTTTGCACTATTTTGTAAACTAAAAGGAAAAGAACGCAGTTTAATAACTTCATCTCTTGTACCTTCTTGTTTCAAATTAGTGCAAATAACATGAAATTCCTTAATGTGCCTAAGTGGATCTTCTCCAGGTAATCCATTAAAAGTTGGCAAACATTGTATAAAACCAGTATGCATTTTAAAATTAGCATCAACTTGTGGAAAAATAATACATAAAGGTTGTTCATCAAGAGTGGGAGCAGTGAGTTCTTTCAAAGGATCTTTGATTCAAAGCCATATTTAAAAGATAAGTAGGAAGAATATCACCAGAAATAAGTTGGGTATCCGGTTGATTTTCTGCCTTGCCTTCTTCAAGATCCGTAGCTTGTTCTCTGATCTCAACTGGTGTTTTACTCCCTTGTCCTTCTCCGGTGATCTTACCACTTCTTAAGTGCATACAACAATGAACTTTTTGTTTGGTGTCACCAAAGGAATGAAATTTGTAACAAAAGAAAAAGATTAATAATTTAATAGAAGAAATTAAAACAAATCCCCGGCAACGGCGCCAAAATTTGACGAAGCCTGTCGTGTGGCTCTCAAATTTAAACCTAACAATTCCTATGTAGATAGGGAAAGTAGGGATCGAATCCACAGAGATTTGTCAACTCTTAAATTAAAATCATTAATCGGAAAGGGTTTTGGGGGGGTTTTTGGTATTTTGAGAATAGAAATAAAAAGGAATTTGGAATATAAATGATATAAAAAAAAACGTTAGCAAGGAATTAGTATCAAGTTATATTTTTCATGGGATTAATCATAGATAAATACATTATTAAGTAATTGGTTTTAGAATCCCGATCAGCTCAGACAGATTCCTATCCTTACAAATTAGATTAATCCCGATCAGCTCAGACAGATTAATCTCTAATTTAATTAAACACCACTACCAACCAGCGTGTATAGGATGTTCAATCAAATTGCATTAAGTAAATAAGGCATCACCAACATTAAATTGTATATAACAATCAGCTTAATTATATACAATTTAAATTATATAATTCCATTACTAATTTAATTAAGCCAAGAGCTGCAACTCAATTAAATTAGTAGATGCCACTTGAATCATTAATACAAGATTAATAATCCTAGCTATATAATCACGTTATTAATTGGATTGTCAATCCAATTAATTCACATAATTATATTAATTAAAACGGGAATTACATAAATACTTAATTAATATATAGATATAAGTATATTAAATAAATATACAAATATATATATATATATATATATAAAGAAAGATTGGATTTATATTAACTAAACAAATTAGGCGGTTCAACCAGCCATTTAAATAAATTAAACTAAAAGTATGGAGGCTCGACCTTCCATAAAAAAGAAAATAAAAGACATAAAAGTAAATTAAACTAATAGGTGGCTCGGCCATCCATTTGCGATATTTAAAGTGCATAAAGCAAAATAAATAAAGACTAGGCGGGTAAACCGACCATAAGTCTAGTTAAATAAATCCAAATAGAAATTAAGTACAAAGAAAATTATCTCATAATCCCATTTATTAATAACTTAACACATATCCTTGCTAACAAAAGGAAATTACTCACAATCCATATTTAATAAATATAAGATGAAATTTATAAACATTAGAACGAAAATTTGAAAGAAATACTCCCCGAAAATATTGAAATTATCCGGACAGAATTTCTTTACTAAATTTGACAAAAAGACTTGAAAAACTATTCTAAAAATTCTAGAAATTATATTAATATGAAGATAATAATAAAAGAAAGAGATTACAAAAGAAATGAAGAAGATTGGAGCTAAATTGGTGTCTTAAATGAGAAATGAAGCTAGCATATTTATAGGGAAATTTCTAGGGGTAAAATGGTCATTTTGACCTCCGGTAATGTAGCAGGTTGACTTGTTGACTTTGACCAACCGACGGACACTGTTCATGACGTAAGCAGTGACGTCATCATCGACGGTGGTACTATTCACCGGAGTTACTGTTCATCGATTTTTTTTTTTTTTTTTTTTTTTTTTTTGCATCTTCACTTCTTCTTCTTCTTCTTTTTATCTCCAAAATGTACTAAAATACACTGAAAAACTTATAAACAAAGAAATAGAAAGGAAATGTGAAATATATCAATTAAATGACACAATTAACCGATTTTTAAACAAAATATGGTCATTAAATAGTATAAAAATCAGTTAATTTATGAGTACATCAATTGTTAATCCAATTAATTTACATAATTATATTGGTTAAAACAAGAATTATAATTAGAAGCGCCACTTGTCATCTGCTGATTGGGCCACGTGTTATTTTCTTATTGCACCACGTCATCGGATGACATGAATTTTTTTTTTTGACTTCTCCAACATTTCTTCTGCTTCTTTTTATCTCCATAATGAACTAAAATACACTGGAAAACTTACAAATAAAGAGATACAAGGGAATCGTAAAATATATTCATTAAATAACATAATTAACCATTTTTTAACAAAATATAGTTATTAACTAACATAAAAATTAGTTAATTTATGAGTACATCAAAGATCAAAAGTTCATGTCTTCAAGCACGTTATTTTGGGTTCAAGATTTGAAGACAAACGCTTATTGAGTTAAATAGGAACTAGAGGTATAATATTTAAATGTTGATATCTTTTAGATATCTCTAGTTACCCTCATTTGAGTATTGGCTAATAAAACATTGCTCCATAAACATAAGTCATTTTTCAAAATGATCTTTATATGTCAAAACTTGTCTTGGTTTTCAAGAGAGTCTTTAAACACATGCATCATGATTTTAAAGTCTAAATGTTTTAAGAATACTTGTTAAAATGATATCACAACTTGTATTATTGATTAGAAATTTCATTTATGATATAATTGCATAAATGAGGACTTTTGGTCGACCAAAATTTACCCAGGTATCAAACCAACTTTATCTATCTCTTATAAATATATTATAGTTTTCATACAGCTTAAAATTCTAAGGGATAAAGTGTGCATTGGATTGAAGATAATTGTGATTATCTTGTTTGTGTGCATTTTATTAATTGTTGTATTGGAGATTATTGTAGAATCAATGTTGTATAGTAAACTTAAAGGGTTAGGTGAACCTTGATTGGTTGAGAGTTTTTGTATAAAACTCTAAGGTGATTTGTGTGAGCGTCTTTTATAATCTCTTATACCTGATTTGTGAATGGTTTTGTGAAATCCTTGAGTAGATAGCTGACGAAACCTATCGTACGACTCTCAAATTTAAACCTAACAATTCCTATGTAGATAGGGAAAGTAGGGATCGAATCCACAGAGATTTGTCAACTCTTAAATTAAAATCATTAATCGGAAAGGGTTTTGGGGGGTTTTTGGTATTTTGAGAATAGAATTAAAAAGGAATTTGGGATATAAATGATATATAAAAAAAAACGTTAGCAAAGAATTAGTATCAAGTTATATTTTTCATGGGATTAATCATAGATCAAGACATTATTAAGTAATTGGTTTTAGAATCCCAATCAGCTCAGACAGATTCATATCCTTACAAATTAAATTAATCCCGATTAGCTCAGACAGATTAATCTCTAATTTAATTAAACACCACTACCAACCAGCGTGTATAGAATGTTCAATCAAATTGCATTAAGTAAATAAGGCATCACCAACATTAAATTGTATATAACAATCAGCTTAATTATATACAATTTAAATTATATAATTTCACTAATAATTTAATTAAGCCAAGAGCTGTAACTCAATTAAATTAGTAGATGCCACTTGAATCATTAATACAAGATTAATAATCCTAGCTATATAATCACGTTTATTAACTAGATTGTCAATCAAATTAATTCACATAATTATATTAATTAAAACAGGAATTACAAAAATACTTAATTAATATATAGATATAAGTATATTAAATAAATACACAAATATATATATATATATATATATAAAGAAAGATTGGATTTATATTAATTGAAAATTAGGCGGTTCAATCGGCCATTTAAATAAATTAAACTAAAAGTATGGAGGCTCGGCCTTCCATAAAAAAGAAAATAAAAGACATAAAGAAATTAAACTAATTAGGTGGTTCGGCCATCCATTTGCGATATTTAAAGTGCATAAAGTAAAAATAATAAAGACTAAGCGAGTAACCGACCATAAGTCTAGTTAAATAAATCCAAATAGAAATTAAGTATAAAGAAAATTATCTCATAATCATATTTATAAATAACTTAACATATATCCTTGTTAACAAAAGGAAATTACTCACAATCCATATTTAATAAATATAAGATGAAATTTATAAACATTAGAACAAAAATTTGAAAGAAATACTCTCCGAAAATATTGAAATTATCTGGACATAATTTTTTTACTAAATTTTACAAAAAGACTTGAAAAACTATTTTAAAAATTCTAGAAATTATATTAATATGAAAATAATAATAAAAGAAATAAATTACAAAAGAAATGGAGAAGATTGGAGCTAAATTGGTGTCCCAAATGAGAAATGAAGCTACCATATTTATAGAGAAATTTCTAGGAGTAAAATGTTCATTTTGACTTTCGGGTACTGTAGCATGTTGACTTTGACCAGCCGATGGACACTGTTCATGACGTAAGCAGTGATGTCACCATCGACGGTGGTACTCTTCATCGGAGTTACTATTCATCGATTTTTTTTTCATCTTCACTTATTCTTCTTTTTATCTCCAAAATGTACTAAAATACACTGAAAAACTTATAAACAAAGAAATAGAAAGGAAATGTGAAATATATCCATTAAATGACGCAATTAACTGATTTTTAACCAAAATATAGTTATTAAATAGTATAAAAATCAGTTAATTTATGAGTACATCAATAACTCAAGGTAGTGGATTAAGTTTTGTTAGATAAACTGAACCACTATAAATCATTGTGTTCATTGTTTTAATTATTCAAATTTACTTGTACATGTTATTACACACACGAACTATATACCAAGTGTTTGATATTAGCTGTCATAGAAGTACATAATCGAATTAGGTTGCAAAAATTGAATAAAATATAATTCACATTTCTCTTAGGTTTATCAGTAGGGAATTGTCAGAGCATCAAACAAAGAAAAATAACATGAAGAAATTCCCTTTGGATATGGTAGCGAAGCACAAACAAAGATCGATCCCAAGGTAGTAGAACCATCTTATTCTACTACAACAAAGGTACGTCCACCTTTTCATACTTGATTTTTGAACAAGAAGAGAAATATATCCTTGACGTATTAAATAAAGTTGAGATCAACATACCACTTTTGGAAGCAGTCAGACAGATTCCCAAGTATGCAAAATTCCTCAAGGAATTGTGTACAAACAAGAAAAGACTCAAGGGTATTGAGAGGGTTAGTGTTGGAGAAAACGTATTTGCCATCTCCAAAGAAAATTGCCTATAAAGCAGAAAGATCCACGTATGTTTTCAATTCCTTGTATTATTGGAGATAAATATATATCATGTTGCATACTAGATTTAAGAGCTTGTATAAATGCAATGCCATACTTTGTTTATTGTTCCCTAAATCTTGGGTCATTAAACCTTAATAGAGTAATTATTCAATTAGCTTATAGGTTTGTAGCTCATCCTGAAGAACTTTTTGAAGATATTTTGGTAAAAGTTACTGAATTTATTTTCCATACTAATTTTTTCATATTGAGAACGGATGATTCACAACCTATTTGTACTTCACCTACTACTCTTAGTCTTTAGTGAGATGATTTCTTAAAATTGCTAAAACTAGAATTGATGTTGACTGATGTGTATCTTTGATTTATGTAGTTGATATTATTGATCCACTTGTACATAATATATTTATGTTAACATACGCTAATAGAGATGTTAGTATTGTTGAGTATGATTTGAATGAGTTAACTGTAGAATGTGAGGATGAGTTGTGCGCATCAGAAAAAGAATGTCTTTTTGTAAAATTGTATTGTCTATTTTAGAAGATAAGATTTTACTTTCCATTGTTAGTCCTCTTTCACTTAATTTGAAACCCTTTCCATCTCATATTAAATATGCATATTTAGGTGAATGAGAAGTACTACATATCATAATTTCTAACAATCTTTCTTCTACACAAGAAGATATATTAGTTTTTGTGCTTTGGGACCATAGGTTGGACCTTAGAAGACATTAGAAGAATTAGTCCATCCAATTGCATGCATCGCATTTTGTTAGAAGATGGAACTAAGACATATAGAGACCCTTAAATGAGATTAAACCATCTAATGATGGAAATAGTTAAAAAATAAATTTTGACATTAATTGATGCAGGTATCGTCTACTCAATTACGGATTCTCAATTAGTGAGTCTAGTGCATGTAGTTCTTAAGAAAATTGGGATAATTATGATAGAAAATAAGAACTATGAAAAATGCCTATGCGTGTACAAATTGGTGGAGAGTTTGCATTGACTATAGGAAACTTAATACTGCTATCAGGAAATATTATTTTCCCCTACCTTTCATGGACCAAATGTTAGAATGTCTTGTGAGTTGTTCTCATTACTACTTTCTAGATGGTTTTTCTGGCTACTTCCAAATTGCATTAGCACTAGAGGATCAAGATAAGACAACATTCACTTGTCCATTTGGAACATATGCATACATGAGGATGCCTTTTGGTTTGTGTAACTCTCCAGATGCTTTTCAAATATTTATGATGTCTATTTTTTCAAACTATGTGGCTAACATTATTGAAGCTTTTATGGATGATTTTACTATTTGTGGAAACTCATTTGATAGATGTCTTGAAAATTTAGAACTTGTACTTAAAAGGTGTATTGAAACTAACATTGTTCTCAATTTTGAAAAATGTCATTTTATGGTAGAATAGGGTATAGTTTTAGGATATATTATTTCTACTAAAGGACAAATGTAGATTTCATAAAAACCCTATCACTCTAATATAAGGGGCATAAGGGCATATTTGGGACATGAGGGGGTTTATAGAAGATTCATCAAATATTTTTCTAAAATTTCTCAACCATTGTGTGCATTGTTGAAAAAACAAAGGTTTCATTTGATTTTGGTAAAAATTGCATACTTTCTTTTGAGTTATTGAAAGAAAAGTTAGCTTCCTCCCCCATTTTTGCCTTTTGAAATAATGTGTAATGTTAATGACAAGGCTCTTGGTGCAGTCTTGGGACAAATAATTGGCAAGGTTCCTCATGTGATTTGTTATGCTTCAAATACATTATATATTGCTCAAAGTTACTACACTACCACTGAGAAGGAACTTTATGCTATTGTATTTTCATTGGAGAAATTTAGATCCTATTTTCTAGGAACAAAGGTAATTGTGTTTTCTGACCATTTGAGAAACATCACTGATGAAGGGGAAGCATTTCCTTTCACTGAATTATTTTCTAATGATCACGTATATGGTTTGCATGGTTTTATTCTTTGGTATGCTGACATTGTAAATTTTTTTGTCATTAAGGAATTGCCTAAAGGTTTATCTTGAGCTCAAAGGAATAAAATAAAAAATGATGTCAAATATTTCTTATGAGATGACCCTATTTGTTCCAAATTTTTTGCAGATAATATGATTTGTAAATGTGTGTCAAATAATGAATTTGAATCTATACTTGCATTATGTCATTCATATGAGTGTAAGGGTCATTTAATCATAAAAAACAACTTACAAACTCCTTGAATGTGGTTTTTTTTGCCTAGTTTACATAGAGATGCACATATGCTTATTCTTGTAATGAATGTTAGAGGGTTGGGAAATATTTGATATTTTGGGGATAGATTTTATGAGACTTTTTCCTACTTCATTTGGTAATTCTTACATTTACTTGCAGTTGATTATGTGTTTAATTAGATTTAAGCTAAAACTACTCGAACTAATGATTCTACAGTTGTAAATCTTGTGAAATTTCATATTTTCAACAGATTTAGTGTTTCAAAGGCCATCATTAGTGACCGGGATAGCCATTTTGCAGTAAAATTGTGGGGCCTTATTCAAGAAATATCATGGGACCTACAAAGTATCCACAACATATCTTCAAACCAATGGTCGAGCTGAAATTTCCAATAGGGAGATAAAATACATTCTTGAAAAAATTGTTAATCCCTCTAGCAAATATTGGAGCCTTAGGTTGGGAGACGCACTATGGGCCTATAGAACTACATACAAGACACCGATTGACATGTCCCCCTACATGTTAGTTTTTGGAAAAACTTGTTATTTTCCAATGGAAATTGAACATAAGGTATATTGAACAATTAAGCAAATAAATATGAATTCCAATGATTCTAGCATGAGAAGGAAATTGAAAATTCAAGAATTAGAGGAATTGAGAAATGATGCTTACCAAAATGCTTAGATTTTGAAAGAAAAGACTAAGCTTTATCATGATAAAATGTTGTCCAGAAAAAGTTTTAATGTTGCTGAAAATGTCCTTCTGTATAATACTAGATTTAAATTCTTTCCTAGAAAATTAATGTCTAGTTGGATGTGACCATTTGAAACTATTAATGTTTTTGATTATAGTGCAATGGAAATAAAAAGACTTCACACGGGTAAGATTTTTAAAATGAATAGGCAACTTTTCAAGCCATTTTTATAAGGGATTTGAGTACAAATCGTTGAGGTTGTTTATCTTGAAGATCTACTGAAAGGAAAATGTTGAGCTTAACAGTCGTTGAGTCTTAGACGTTAAACAAGAGCGCTTTGTAGGAAGCAACCCATCGCTTTTTTGTTATATTTTAATTTGAGTGCTTTTTCTTTATTGACTTTCTTTTGTAACTAAGGGGCGGAAAATTTAGAAGGTGCATTTCTCTGATCCTAGGAGACTACTAATCCTGAAAATTATTATGGGTTAAATATTGATTAGAGGAGTTTTAAATAGAACTGAATTAGTAGCAGAATATAACCTAGATAAGATTTTCTCTGCTTTTCTTTCCAAGTGTTTTCAAGTTGTTAAGGTAATTTTCCTTTCTAATTTTGTTTAGTTTGTTTTTTATTACTTATTTATCTGAATTTCTTTGATACAAAATGGCTAAATTGATACTTGAGTTAAGAAAGATTACTAAGAAAGGTTTCTATCGCTCATTGTTAATTATTTGAAACCTCTGTCGTATTAGAATTGAACGTATGAGGTTACTAATGTGCAAATGTATGCTAGAGGATATTAGGTGGTTAATTGAAGTTAGTGTCCGATTAAATGATGAACAACCATTTTTTCTCAAACGTTTTCCCTGGGTTGAATAAGAATATTTAACAATGAAACAGAAAGTTGAGAGAATGACAATTTCTTATAGATGTGCTAAATGAAATTCTAATACCATCTTTCACTTGGGTATTTATCCACTAATTGAGAAGACAAAATTGCTTTCATTAACAATGTACTGAGTAAAGAGTCATTAGATGATATCTGATTGGCTCTTGATACACATCCTAGTGGATACTTTCAAAAGGAAAATTTTGAGTTATGACATCAATCAAAAAATGATCAACAATGGTATAGTCTTGGGAATCTGACATTAAAAGACCATATTTACTAGTTTATAAGAAAATTGGATGAGAAGCATATCCTTGACTCAAAAAAGACGTTTAAGTCGTTACTGAATGTAAATCCAAAGTGAAAAACCTAAGAGGGGGCTGAATTAGGTTTTAACCGATTTTTCCAGCTTTAAAACAAACTATGCTTTCTAAGACAACAAATATCAAACACTTGGTGCTCAAACAGTGTGTGGAATAATGTGTTCAAGAAATTTGCAAAGAACACAATGATTTATAGTGGTTCGGTTTATCCAACAAAACCTAATCCACTACCTTGAGCTATTTACTCAAGGATTTCTTAAAACCTTTCAATAATTTAGTACAAGAGATTACAATAGAGGCTCACCCAATTCACCTTAGGGTTTTACAACACAAACCTCTTACCCAATCAAGGTTCACTCAACACTTTGAGTTTTACACTACAACCTTCATTATACACTTATCTCTAATACAACAATTAATGAAATAGAAACGCTTAAGACAATCGCAATTATCTATAATTCAAGGCTCACTCTAACCCTTAGAGTTTTAAGCTCAGTGCAACCTTGAATAAAACTAACAAGATAATAATATGAAGAGTTTGATATAAATATCACCTTAATGTGAAGATATATCAATTTGAAGGATAAGTACCACCTTGAGTACTATGTTTCTCTAGATTGCTCAAGAACTCCAATGATTTTGTAAAGACCTTTATTGGATGATTTTCACAATGTAAATGTTATGAAAGGGTTTTAAAATGATTTCAAGATGTTCTATGAAGAGTAGGAATCATATTTTTGTTCAAAAAGTCGTGGTACTAAGTTTTTTAAACAACTGAGTATTTATATGTATGCACCAACGGTCATGAAAATGGTTGTTAGAATTCGACTTAGGAGAAGTGCGGTCGATCGCATATCAGACTGGTCGTCCGCACCATCATCCGCAAGTTTTCCAGAAAGCTCTAGACATACTGCGGATGATGATTTGAGTAGTCCGGTCGACCGCACCATCATCCGTAAGTTTTTCAGAGAGCTCTGGGCATTTTGCGGACTATGAGCTGAGAAGTTCGGTTTACTGCACCATCATCCACAAGTGTTCCAGAGAGCTCTGGACATTCTGTGGACGATGAGCTGAGAAGTCTGCTCGACCGCATGATCTGCGGTCGACCACACTGCAGTTAGGTCGACCACACATGCATTCAAACTATGCAAAACAAGATTCCAATAAACTCCGAGAGTTTGTGGAATACATTTCATAGAAATTAAAGTATGTGCATGTATTTTGAAAATCATTTCAAATACCCAACTCATGTTTTATTTATATGAAGAGCAATTTAAAAAACACTTCACTTTTATTGAGCAACCTATAGAAATTATTACTCAATTAGAGGTAAGATTGATATATCAAAATATATTAAACTCTAAAACTATACCTCTAGTTCCTATCTAATCCAATAAAAGCTTGTCTTCAAAACTTGATAGTCTTGACTTGTATACTTCCTTGAAGACTAGAAATCTTGTCATTGCATGGATTAAATCATGAATCTAAAAACTCTATCACTTATACAAACAAGACATTAGTCCTCATCAATGTTTGTCATTAATCAAAATTAAGACATTAAAAGCTTTAGGGCTTTCACAAAGGAAGATGTGAGCCGCAATCACAACTGCTTGTAAATATTGTTTATTTATGAATTGATTTTATGTTTTATTTTACCTTCTTTTTAGTGTGCACAAAATACATTTTTGCAGTTGTTATTATGGAAGAACCATATGTTCAAAGGTTGAAAACTATTAGTCTCTTTGGTGGGACAACTATTGGAGATGATATCTACGACTTCAATACTGCCATTGATTGATCTAGGAATGATTCTAGCAAGTCGAAATATTAATCTTATGATTAAAGAGCCATTCTCCCTTTTCAAAAACCTCTTGACAACATATAATTGTATGTGTTTTGTAAATATTTGTATGTTAGTTTCATTGAGGACAATGTAATATTCAAGTGTGGGGAGATAGTCTGAGTAAAGAGTCTTGATCTGACTCTTGAATCGCATTCTTAAAAGCATTGTTTTTAATGATTTATTTCTTTTTGTGAAATGTTTTTAATTTAATTCTTGTTTTAGTGAAAATAAATTTTGTAAGTATTATAATTTTTTTGAGATAATATGTAATAATGTGTTAAAGTATTTTGAACATTTTATTTGCTAAAACTTTTCGATAATTCACATGAATATTATAAAATTGGACAAAAAATGTGGTTATTTAATTTTATGTGGCTAAATCTTTTAATTATGAGTATATGATAGTTTGAGCATATTGTGTGATTTTAATACATATCTAATAAATCTGTATACTTTAGAACTTGTTTTTAGACATTCTTGAGGCGAAATTCATGATTTTTTTATTTTTATTTGGGAGGGACAAAAGGCCTTCATTTGTGTGTTTGAGCCTTTCTGAGCTTACAATTACTCAAATATATCCATTGGTCCTATTTTGAGCCTAAATGTTAAAAACGATTTGATTCCCATTTAATTATGTTTGATATTAGACTCATTTACTACTTTCCTACCCAATTTTTTACATGAGAATGTACTGATATATGCTGAATGGTATGAGAATTTGTGAGTGTCGTTGTACAAAGGACTACAAAATGTAAAAAGCTCTTACAGATGATCTCTTTTAAAAAAAAAGAAAATGATTTTTTAAAACATATTTGAAAAAATAAAGAGATTTCATTATTATAACATTTTCACGGGATAGATTTGTTAATACTTATATTTTGTTTGTAGCTAATTCCTGAGCTTAACATTACATGCTAAAAGGTCTCATTTGCCTCAAATAAACCAAATTCTAATCATTAATGAAGTGTATGTGAACTTACAAACTTATGGTTATATTTAGAAATTAGAGTGTATTTTCTTTACATAGTAATTTTATTGTTATATTTTCATAATAACAATGACATGTTTTCAATTTTCATTATTATGGGGTTTCAAGTTTTTAAGTCATATTATGTTAAATTTGAACATAAATGTTAAGTTGTGATAATATTCTAACACACGAGTACATGTTTTATAAGTAGTAAAAGGTTAATTATAGAAGCGTTTGAAAATAGTTTTAATACAATTTGTACTATATTAGTCTTATTAAGTTATTATACTTGCAATCTTGCTTCTTTTGTGTGATTTATTTGGTTTTTCCTTGAGGGCAAGTAAAATGATAAGTGTGGAGGATTTAATATAACTGGAAAATGACTATTTTTTATATTATTTAATTAATTTAATTTGGTTAAATGACATTTAAATATGTTTTTTTATCAATATTTTTATATTTCTCACTATTGTTTTTTGTTTGCAGGATTTTTAAGTAATATTTGATAATTTGAAGATAATAAAAGAAGCAGAAGAAACAAATTCGATCAAAATCAATTGCCATGTCATCAATCAGGTCAACAACCTATAATCCATTAAAAGCCAAGTCAACATCGACGAACAAACCTACACGTGCCATGTGGCGGGCATTTCAAAAGCTTCAATGCTAGTTATAGAATGCTTTTTGATAATATGTTGTCAATGAACACGCAAATGCGCACAACGGCCAAGCCAACTAGAACATGACACATGGCGGAACACTCAACCGTCTCATTGTTGGATCAAACGTGTGGACGCACCAGATCGCACAATGTCACCCATTGAGTTTTAGCTTCTGCAGTCGCTACCCTTGAACTTCATTTTATTACTCTTAACTCCAAAAACTTTGTAAAAACCTGAATATTAGCCATAGCATTTTCCTGTAAATACTTAGGCATTTCCATCCATTCTTACACCCTTTTTCTTAGTAGTTTTTATTTAAATTATCTCTCTAAATTTTATGTGCTTAATTTAGACTAGTGTTCGTAAGTTTTTCAAGAAATAAATCAATTATGCCAATTGGGAAGAAATTAAGGAAAGTTTCTATTTATTTTCTTTGTTTTAATTTTTAAACTCTTTATTTTAGTTATGAAATTTTTAATATGTAACTCTAACTAATATACCTTGGCAATGACATGAATTAATGACTTAATAACTGAGATTTTGAGATTTTACTACTGATTAAACAAAAAAATAGATGTATTTTTATTTATTTTATTATGCTATTTGTGTTTAATTTCATTTAAGTTATGTCATTTTATAATTATTTTACATTTCCTACTAATATTTTTTGTTTGTAGTGTTTTTAGATATTTATTGTGCTTTTGTAAAAAAAAAAAAAAAATACAGTGATGACACGTGGCAGTGCCACATCAGCCGCTGCGTCAGCAAAGGAAGCGAACCAGAGAACGACGTGGAACTCGACTTTCACAGAGGCGAGAAACAAATGCGAGGACACTTGTCATGCGTAGACGTTGGCGACGTGGCTGAATCTGGATGCATCTTGCCTTTGGCAAAGGCGAGACACGTGCCAACACGCGCAAAACAGAGGGTGATCCGTGTTTTAAACTTCGGACCAATTAGAGGGCGACACGTGGCATGGGTGGAGGCTGAAGAATGATGCAACCAATCAAATGGCGACACGTGGTGGCTGATGCAATTTTTCCACTTCACGCGTTATACCTCAACTTTTCAGAAACTCCATTTTGTCCCCCACTACTTTATTTTTTGTCATATTTTATTTATTTTTATTCAAAATTTGCCCCTGTAAATTTCTATAAATTGGGCACGAAATTTACTATGTTTCAACAACCTTCTACAACAAAAAAATCTGCCAAATTTTCTTACCAATATTTTGTAATAGATCTTAGGTATTTTTAGGAATTTTTAGAGTTGATTTTGGAAGGTTTTTGGATGAGATTACAAGAATACCGAGGAACTACTATCGGGAGAAATCCAAGGAAAGTTATCCTTCTTATTCTTGATTTCAATTCTTAAAATTCTTCATTTGAGTCATGTATTGTGAGTAGTTTAATTACCGTTAGCAAGGACATGTATTAAAGTTATTAATTAATGGGATTTTGAGATAATTACCGTTGCATACAACACTAGAGTTTATTTTGGACCAGGACTAAATTAATTTAAACAATGGCCGGTTTCACCGCTTTAACTTCTAACTTTTAACTACTAACTTTCTAACTTCTAACTTCTAACTTTTAACTTTTACTTTTCTGTTATTTAATTTTTGTATTTACTTTTCGTTATTTATTTTTTGTATTTATTTTATGTCATTTATTTTATTGTACTATTGGTGAGTAAAATCACCAAATTTACTTTTCGTACTTTAAATTTCGTAAATGTGAAGAGTAATATCTTTATCTTTTATTCCTTTGTACTTTTTATTGTGGGAGTTAAAATCTCCCTATTTTTACTTTTTATGGCCGGTAAAATCGCCAAATTTTTGTTTTCTTTAATATTTGTAGTTTTGTAAATATATAATTGTGTAAATTTGTTTAATTATCCAAATTTGTTTAATTATTTTAGTCTTGTTATTTAATAATTTCAGTATTTATATAATTCCAGTTATTATTAAATAATCATGTTTAATTAATTAGAAATTCTTTTTAATTGCATGATTAATCAACTAGGATTATTAATCTTTGATTGATAATCATAGTAGCATGTGTTAGTTTAATTAAGTTGCAGCTCTTAGCTTAATTAAGTTAACAGGAAATTATATGATTTAAATTATGTTTAATTGAAACTCATTATTATATATAATTTATGTTGGTGATGCCTTATAAACTTAATGTAATTTAATTAAATATTCTATTCACGCTGGTTGGTAGTGATATTTAATTGAATTAATGACTAATCTGTCTGAGTTGATCGGGATTAATCTAATTAGTAAGGATAGGAATCTGTCTGAGCCGATCGAGATTCTAAAATCAACTACTCAATAAGTTCTATATCAATGATTTATCCCATAAAATAAATAATTTGATACAAGTTCCTTGCTAATGTCTTTTATTAATTTCTTTTCATTAAAAAGTCCTGTGTATAATTAATTATTAAATATATATATATATATATATATAAACAACTTTATTTCTTTTAAGTTTGTTTAATTTAGTTTTGTCTTTATATAATTTTAAAACTCCACCAAAATTTAATATTTGATTAATAAATTTGAATTTAAGAATTTTTTACTAATCTTCGTGGATACGATCCTTATTTGTCCTATCTATATAGGAGTATTAAATGTTAAATTTGATAATCACACGACAGGCTTGTCAACTACCATTACACAAAGATATGTATCCTCTTTTGGCAAAGCTTTGAAATCTTCAAGTTTTAGAGTTTATTTGTATTGAACATTTATGATCAAACCTTCTGAAGCCTCTTTCATCCTCTTTGTTCTTGCCTAAGTCATTGGACCACTGATTCCAAGCATATGATCTACATAATATTTAAAATCATCAACTTGCTTGGAAATTTCAGCTTGATCGACACCTTGATCCACATTAACGAAGATGCAAAAGTTGTGTATGAAAGCTTTGATACTATGTGATGTTAACAATTGTAAATTTGAGAGGATGAAGAGACAAGAGAGATGAAAAGCCTAATAGGGGGATGAAATAATGTGTGAAACAATGTGTTCAAGTAGATAACATAAATAAAGCAAATTATACCAAGATTTATAGTGGTTCGATTTATCCAACAAATCCTAATCTACTACCTTGAGCTATCTACTCAAAGATTTCACAAAACGTTTCATTAATTTAGCACAAGAGATTACAAAAAAGGCTCACTCAATTCACATTAGGGTTTTACACAAAAACCTCTTACCCAATCAAGGTTCACCCAACTCTTTCAGTTTTACAATACAACCTTGATTATGCACTTATCTCTAATACAAAAATTAATGAAATAAATACAGCTAAGATAATCACAATTATCTTTAATTCAAGGCTCGCTGTAACGCTTAGAGTTTTAAGCTCAATGCAACGTGGAATGAAACTTACAAGATGAGAATATAGAGACTTTGATATAGATATCATCTTTAGTTGTGAAGATATATCAATAATTTGTACAAAGACCTCTTTGAGTAATTTGTTCCTTTAGATTGCTCAAGAACACCAATGATTATGTGAAACCCTTCTTAGATGATTTTCACAATATAAATGTTTTTGAAGAGTTTGAAATGTTTCTAAGATGTTATATATTGAATATGAATAAGATTTTTGCTTAGAAAATCATGTGCCTAAGTTTTCAAATATTTGGGTATTTATATGTATGCTCCAACGGTGACGAGAGTGTCATTGCTCTATCAAATTAAATTTCGAACTTTAACTAACTTATACACTTAGGGCAAGTAAGGGTTGAACCCACAGAAACTTATAAAATCTTAGAATAAGTAAACTGATCGACAGTAGGGGGAAAGATTCAGGCTATATTTGGACAAAAATTCAACTATGAAATTTCCCATCTTGGTGCCACAATTCACTGAGACATTCCAATTTATGGGAAATAGTGTAATCTATTCTTCTCAGGTAGGCCATATTTGAGGAGTAAGTGTTATAATTTTCTACTTGCAGCCTTCCATATTTGAACAAACTTTTTATCTCAAATCTATATTTGACTTTTGAGCTGGTGGGTCCAATATATATTCAACCTAAGTTGCAATCAGCTGGGGGAATATACTCCTTATGATGCAGAACCATGGTCCAAACTTGCAAGTATTTGTCAAAAGAGAACTTGGATGAAAGTCACGCAGGTCTCTAGTATTTTTCTGTCTGTATATTTTTGTACTATAATAGTATTTGTTGTCCCTTGTTGCAATGAAAGTTGATAAGCTTTATAGAATCATGGCAAACAACATCTAGAGGGTGATTCGAGCCAATTGAAGTGGGAATTGAAGTGAAACTGCAGATAATTACATGAAAGAACCAAATAGAGAAATTGTTATGTGAATGATATTAACATGTTTACAACAGTCAACACTTGGAAGATATGTTGCTGATCGTCCATGGTGGAAGATATGCATCCTTGATTCCAAGGCTGTAACAGATACCATGCAAGGAACCTTAGGTAGCCTCATCTGCTGCGTTAGATTCCTCGTTTGGCAAATGCGTATGATCAACTCGCCTCACCTTCTTGCATCTTACCTGCATGCTCAGTTGAACTAAAATGTCAAATCAGGAGCAAAATTTAAAGGAAACTCATTAATGGCACCAAGTTTCAAGATATAAGCAACCTTCTTATATTTTTAGAACACCAGAATCATCAAGTATAATGCAAAGCTTATTATATACACAAGATGAGAAATACCAAGTAAGAACAGATTCATTAGATATTCAAGCCACCATTTCACAGCATACCCTTATTCACAAAAAAAAAAAAAAAGAGTGACCTCCACTAGGGAGAGATGGGGGAAGTCTAAACTAAAATACTTCATTTTGGTGAGAGAAATGAGAGAGAATTAAGGCAAAAAATTATCCTTTAAGATTGAATAAGATAGTGATATGTCCTAAGTCACAATGATAGTGAAACTGCAAAGCAAGTTCTTCAGTTATTACATCATAAATAATTTAATTACAACCACACAAAATAGAAGAAACTGATTGCAACTCTGTCAAAAAAAAAAAACAATACGAAACAAAGTTTATTTGGACGAACTTCCATTTATATGATATGATAAAAGAAAGCCTATTGAGCACTGAAATTGTGATTCATAGGTTATCACACCCAAAGTTGGAGCAGTAACAACAACATTTCCAATTGAACTTAATGTAAATAAAGAATAGGAACATCCACATCAGTAAGAGAGAGCAAGATATATCTGAAAAAGGAAATCATAGGTTATGAAAATGACATACACTTTAGGAGTCTATTCTTTCAATCTTTAATGAAATGAATTACAACCAGTAAACATGATTTGATAAAGGAGACGACAACAAATGTTTTATGTTTTTCTCAATTATCATAGTTTTCAGCCCAGAAAGAAATTAAAGATAAAGTTGCATACTTTGTTATTCACAACTCACTGACCTGTGGTTCAGTTAGAAATCATACAATCCATGTACATTTTCATTTTCAGCAAACATAAGCAGAGATTCTGGTGTGTTGTCCACATCAGACATGGCAACAAAATGTTGATCCTGCATTTCAATAGAACATGTGAAGTATTTCCAAGTAGAAATAAACTCATATAAGACCCCTATAGACACCTGCAGGTACATAATAATTTCAAAATCTTCCAGTGAGCAGATATATCATTTCTCCTTTAACAAGAAGAATTGAACTAAACGTTGGAAACACTTCAGATTTTCATTGAAAAGTTTTTTCCCTCCAGGCCCCATAAGATAAACAGAAAAACCAAAAAGTATGATTTGAGCCACTACAAAACTGTTCTGGTGCAAATTTGATACAGATAGAAAAATTGCACAATGAAAATTGGGGAAAAACAGAGGAAAAAAATCCCCAGTAATTGACTTCTAGTTAGGCCTTAAAGCATTGCTGTCAGATTTCACATTGCAGCTACAGGAACTATTGAAGATGTGCAAAGTTTTTGTACCTGACCAGAATGATGCTTTTCAAGTTCTTCTCAATTCAACAAGAAAGATTCATAGGAGTCTTGAATAAAGACCTAGATTTAGCAGTACCAGTCATTTGCAATATCTCAATGATTTTCAATACTTATGCAATTTATTCAATGAAAAAATAAAAAGTTCATAATACAACATCAAAGATAATCTTGCTTTCCAAATATGACCATATTGCAATTATGTACATCAGACTAGGTCACATATTATGTGTATGGGCAATACATTAAGTATTGGAATCATGTTTGACACTAGTAATTCCTATATCTTTAAGACAATGTCACTGCCACTCATGTATCGGCATATATATATATATATATATATATACCTGTGATATGAAGGAAAAGAAAGAGGGTGATTTTTTCAGATAGGGGCATTTTGTCATATGCACTCAATCGTTCCCTGATCAACATATTGCATAAAGTTAAGGTTTTAATATATCAACTGCAGGTTTGAATAATTTCAGATCATCATCAGAATTGAAGGATTTAGACTTGACAGTTTTGGAACTCATTTATTAACTTGGAAAACTAACACTCACAAGTTCTTGCAATTTTAAATTCCTGAAACACAATAGCAAATCCAAGACTGGACAATATTTATGAAAAACATTTGAATTTACATATAATAAGGAGCAAAGTTTTGAATAAGTAAAACTTAAAAGCTTTTGAATAGAGAGAATGAAATAATCTGAATGCTATTATTTGCTTCCTCCTTTTACTGCCACAAAAGAAATAAAATTTAAAAAAACACCAGGCATTCACATGATTTCCAATGGTCGGTATTACAGAGAAATAACTTGAACAAATGGTTGTAATAGAGCATGCATATGCTCTGCAATTCTGACCTCAACTTCAGGATCTGCAAGGTGAAGTGCAAGCTTCTTGCTTTCTTTCCTAAATTGATCTTCCTTAATTTGTAAGGATTTGGCACTCTTAATCAGGCTAATTAATTAGTGATTTCCAATGGCTAATTAATCTTAAGATTCTCCTCTAACAGAAAGTTTAGCTCTCGAAATTTTCTCCATTCCCCAAAATTCCAAATCACCTACAACAATCAGACATTTTACACATGTTTCCAGATTTGGTGGTTCTTAAATCCCTAGTTCAATTTCTACACAAAATAACAAGTGAACTTGTCAGGAAAATTAGTGAAGTTAGTCCCTTAAACCTCTGCACTTGGACATGACCATTTAGCTAGATTTGTGTACCTCAATTAGGTTGCCATGATGTCCATGGAGAATATTTTTGTTGACAGCCTGCCCGAGAAAGTCCTCTATCACAGAATCTTTATAGGCCATGGTAGAATACTCAGGGATAGTAATAGGAATCTTAGACATGACTCCGTTTGCAACGATCCAAGCAAAAAGTTGCCCGTACTGTGAACTTGTTACAAGCTGAATTATCTAAGAACAGTGACAGTATTAAGAACTAACATAGTTGACTCCAATAAAACACAAGTTCCATCTATTCAAAAATGAACATTTGAATCACCTGCCAATGGCTGTTTGTGAATGTCAATGGTTGCCTATGTAAATAAGAACTAATCCCAGTTCAACCTTGAGTCGTTCCATGGAAAAGCCCTGCTACTAGGAATCTCAGGTATAAGACATGATATGGATCAAAAATAGAATTTATTGAACCAGGTACTGCACTCACCAAGCAATTCAATGCAGTAAAGATGAAGTAGAAAAACAGCATTGCTGGAATACATATTTATGATCACATGCAAAAAATACTTTTATAAAAGGGAAAAACTTGTCAGAGATGCCATATATGATCATGATGTGTCAATATAGAACTTTATAGGATAGTGTACTTAATGGCAAGGAAGGACAATTAAAAACTTAGGGGAACAATCTCAAGAATCTTCCAATCCCACTGGAAACTCAACATCACAAGAAAATTAAAAAACAAATGCTCTTAATTATTTCATCCCATTAAAGCAACATAATAAAATACCGCAGCAAAAAAATTAGAATAAATCCCAAAAAAAAAAAGAATTGAAACATGTCTGTAAAGTCAATTCAGGAGGTCCACATCTCACTTGCAATAGAGTCATGAAAATTTGATCAACTACGCAATGTCGCTGTCCTCATCACTTTGAGTCGTAGCAAGTGGTTGGACAAGCCGTGGTGGATCAATTTGAACTAATTCTTTATCCTCATCACTATCCGAGACTTCTGCATCAACATCATTTTGACGCGCAAAAATGTCATCCTCAATGTCATTACTCCGAATGAAGTTGTGGACTACACAACATGCAAGAACAAGCGTGCTTTGTCGAGCAGTCTTATATGGTGGCATTGGTCATTTCAGGATCCCGAATCTCTTCTTCAGCACACCAAATGTACATTCCACCACATTTCGAATAGAAGAATGCCGATGATTGAACAACTCCCTTGGTCCTCGATATGTTGTATGTCCCACAAACCTATCACGGTGATAGTTCTCACTTTTGTACGGAGCAAGATAACCTGGCTGATTTGAATAATCGGAATCAACCAGGTAGTATTTACCTGCAAACCACAAGAAATGACTCAATATAATATTTTAATGCAAAAAAATTAGGTTTATGATGTAAACCTATCGGGTTTGAATGTCAAAAGTCTACCCAATTGCAGCTCATTGACATATTTGCAAAAAACATTGCTATTATTTGCAAAAACTACTTATAGTTAAAAAATTTCAAATTAGAATGTGAAAAGTTAAACAAACACAACCATGGTCCAAGTATGTTGAAGTCCATAATTAGTACATTACCTTCCGAGGGATGTGGAAACCCCAATTCCGGGCGGCTAATAGCATCTAAAAAAACTCTGCCATCATGTGCACTTCCTTCCCATCCCGAGTGGACAAACATAAATCATATATCATGGTCGACCACTGCTAGCACATTTTGGCTTATGGATGCTTTTCGATTTCTAAATGACTCCTGTCCTTTCCCTCTTGCCGCTGCAGATACGCAAGTTCCATCTATTGCCCCAATGCATCCTTGCAAGTACAAGTTAGTACGTAACAAGAAAACTTCCAACATCCAACTAAATATGATTGAACTCAAATTCCGTTAGTTATATTGAATTTAGTTATAGCAACCTTAAGGAACTCAGATTTTAACTTAATAAAAAACAATAAGCACACACTGAAGAATATATGTAGAAATTTGGAAGACAATTTCACATGTGGGAGCTCTCTAACCTTGAACCATGGTAGAAGTGGCTGTCATTCCTAACTTTTGGATGCACAGTTGTGAAATAGCGGGGGACAGATCAATTCCGGGGCAAGCTGGACCAAACACCTAGACATTTTCTTAACGTGCCTGCTAGTTGTCTCAGTAGAGTGTTGGAATCGCTCTGCAAGGTCTGTATGTTTTTGGTTTCGACTAACAGTATGAAGGAATATGGCAAGACTCTCCCTCACATCAACTTGTTGTTGTTGCTTGTTAGTCCAATACGCTTTTTCCAATAGCAACTCATATAGTGCAATAAATGTGGATCGTCTGATCTTCAAATTCTCCCATATCCGGGTTGGATGACCTCGCAATAGTTCATTTACCCACATTGGGCCTCTCAACACCGAAGTCCTGCACGGTTGTTTTCGTTCAACCGATATGTGTCAGTGAACATTCTGTGGGTAATTAAAATAAGCTTCTTCTGTCTTTCCCATTCTGCATTCGAGTTGTCATCTGAGGAGTCATGCAAATTCTCCACTTCAACGTCCATATTCAATTCCTACAAACAAATATTGAAGAAATCCAACCAAGTTAGACAAACAAAAAAAAAAACAGCTTTATAATATATATATATATATATATATATCAATTGTTATATAAACAGCATTCCAGCCACACTAGAAAAAAGAAATGTAGCCAAGCATAGAAGAATCAAAATTCCTCGGGAGAAAATGAAATAAACTATCAGACGATGTGCAAATAAAATTCCAACCATACAGTAGAAAAAAAATCCATCAAAAGTAGAGAAAAAAAAACCAGTAGCAAGAACATCCTCCCCTAAATGCATAATAAAAATATGGAAATACACATTTGAATAACCGAAATATGAAAAAAAAAAAAACTAATAACCGGAATCTAAAATAGATGGTTCAACGTGTCTCTAGACCGTCTTTGCTTCACAATACATCAATCATGAATGTTTTTTTGTTAATGCATATAGTAACTATGAAGTGGATCCTCAAAATTGTTTGAATTTGTTCTCAACAAGCATTTTCTGCGATCTGCGCTAGTTGTAACCCATGTTTTCCGGAAATTAGCATCATTGAATGTTACAGCTACTGCATCATATATAGGAATGGGCACTTCCGGAATCTCGCGCAGCAACTGCATACAAGCTGGAATTCCATATTGTTTCTTGAATGGCCATATTTTGCATAGTTGTGTATTGTAAATCCAACTTCTTTTGCCTTGATCGAGATTCCTCCCTCCCATTGCTACATCATGCTCACTTGTTGTGTAGCTACATCAATCTTACAACCTTTTAACCGACTTCCCCTAATTCCCTTACGAAATCTTCTTTGCATGTTATGCAGATTTTTTTTCGATCCAGAAGATGTATTACTGGTGCACGTTCGCTTCCCCCTCAACTTTTTTGTGGCTTCATCCACATTATCTAGGTCAATGCTGTTAGGAAATGATTGTGACCCAATGTTGTTGTGCATAGCTTCAAGTGTCATTTTCTTCCTCATCAGTTAGAGGTCGCTGCATGATGACCTAGCAAATGTGCCTTGTGTGGAGCTGTCATGAAAGATCTCATTCAAATATCAAAATTGGGGAGGCACCCTTGTTAAGAAACTTTATTGCATTTGGCCTAAACTGCAAAATTGAAGCAAAACAATCATGTTGTTATTTAAGTTGTAACTGGAAAAATGGTGATTAACCCCGTTACTACTAATAATATCATAGAGAAATATTTGTAATCATTTGACACTTAATAGAAGGTGTTTTGAATCAAGACTTATATATAAACACACACTATATGACAGTTATCTAAAAAGTGTACATACTTACTACTATAGATCGTATCATTCAAATCATTATTTTACTCACAAAAATGTAACCAAATACTAAAGACACCTTCACTTTGACATACAAGCTAGCTAAAACATACATTTTTTATTTTCTTGATCT